>LNAC01000177.1:1107317-1340254 GCA_002007465.1 Ailurus styani | reverse complement strand
GGGGGGCGGGGGGGGGGGGGGGGGGGAGGGAAGGAGAGAAATTAAGGGCAATCCTTAGGTTTCTGGCTTTTGTAAATGGATGAATAGTGATGTTGTATATGAAAATGGGGAAGAGTTGTGTGTTTAGGGTTGGGGACCTCAGCTCTGTTTTGAGGAAGTTTGGTTAAGGAAGTGGTCAGTTGAGGTGATTAAAATTGTTGCTACATTAAGGTAAAATTACATGGAGAAGAAACTTTAATTATTGCTAAGAAACTTAGGAGATCGCTCAAATGTTAATAAAATTTAGGGAGCCAAAGCAGTATTCTAGGGAAGCACCAGGACTATCAAGGATTTAGAAAAAAGCAATCCGTTTTGGGGGATTTTAAGTACCTTGACCCCCACAAAGATTAAAAAGTTAGAAAGTCAAGTTAAAAGGTATTAAAATTCAAGCCAAGTGGGAAAAGGTAGATTGTCCAGAAGGTAAGTGAGAATAATAAATTCAAATACATAATCATCAAGAGATTGTTGGCGAGAGAGGCCATTGGCTCATCGGATAATACAGAAAATAATTACGGTAGACACAGAACATCTAACATTATAGTTAAAATATGAAATATTAATATTCATGGGGGATATTAAAGGGATGATGCCAGAATTGAAAAAGATGTTTCTAGAGGATCTAAAACCTAAAGATTTTAGCAAACTCCTTGAGAATAAACTTTAAATGCCCAAGTAGTTTTAAAAATCCAGGTTTAGCCAGCTCATGGTTGAGAATTTCAGTGACTACATAGAATATAAACTCATTAAAATGAGAGTCAATCTTGTTTTTATTTTTAATGTGCTGTTTCCCAGTCCTTTAAGTCCTTGTTTAGAAGGACTTAAATAATCCATATTCTTACAGGAGTGAATGATAGGCCTCCTTGAAATTAATAAGGGTACAGACTTCCAGAGTAGCAATCAGTTTAAAACTGTGACTTTCTTGCAGAAGAAAGCTTCATTCTTTGGGAACCCTGGTGTTTTACATTAGAGAGAAATAAACCATGTCTGTTCTATTCACCATTATGTTCACCACACTGAGCACAGTGCCAGACACGTAGGAGGCTTTTAGTAAATACTTGGTGAATGAATATAAGTTTCGCAGTCAGTTTAGGGCTAGTTTTTGGAAAGCTGATAATCTACAGAGTGGTTCATTTGTGGGGCCTGAGATGCTGTCTCTACCGTTACTGCTGTCTGTATAGTGGCGAGGCTGAACCTGTGTAGTGATAGTGCTGATCATCAGAGATGGGGGAAAACATTCTTTACAGAGAATACTGGCGTTATTTTAAGCGAATATAACTTCCTCTGAGAAGTTTTGTGGACTTTAATTATTTTGATCATTTTCTTCTTTAAAGTTAATAATTTGTGGTTGACCATGTTGTTCCTAAATTCCACATACTGAATGAAGGATTGAGTTCGTGATGCCTTTGAGAACAAATACTGTCAAGGATTTTGAAAGAAGTTTTATGGATGACAGATGGGATAGCCCAGGACCTCATTTTACTTAGATTTATCTCTGGAAGTCCAATAGATGTACTTAGCATTGTAATCACATGCAGAAAAATGGCAGACTTCTCTAACTTCTCCATAGTTATCTAGTTTTTTAGCCTAGCAGATCAGTTCTTCTGTGTTCACTGCCTAATCTTGTATCCATACTTTATTTTCCCTAACTATGTATCTGAACTTCCTTCTTTCCTTCCTTTTCTTTTTCCTTTTTCTCTTTTCTTTTCCTCTCTTCTCCCCTCTTCCGTTCCTTTCCTTCTTCTTTTTTCTGAAGCTCTTGATTAAAATCAACTTCCCAGCATGCCTGCGTGGCTCACTCAGTTAAGTGTCTGCCTTCGGCTCAGGTCATGATCCCAAGGTCTGGAATTGAGTCCCAAATGGTTGTGGGGGGCGGTCATTGCTAAGCGAGGAGCCTGCTTCTCCCTCTGCCTGCCACTCCGCCTGCTTGCGCGCACTCTGTCTGACAAATAAATAAAATCTTTTAAAAAGTAAAATGAACTTCCCTCTAGAATAATTTAATTGACTTGGGCTCCGTTTGTCACAGTCCTTAATTCAGTGTTTATCTTCTATTTGTTTCCATGACCTCTGTTCCATTTACATAGACAGACACATTTCAGTGGTTGCAATTTCTTCTCCACCAGCCTTTCTGGAGAATCATACAGGTTTACCCTAACTCCTAGGATGGAACCTCATCAATCATGGGCATGTAGGATTAGGACATAATGAAGACTGAAGAAACAACATCGCCTTTCACTCTGCCAGCAGTGGGGAGCATCATTATTTACCAAAAGAAAACTGATGGAGTGGAGTCTGTTAGAGTGACTGTGTTCTGTGCTAGCACTGAAAAACAGTTATATGAGAAATTCTCAAGGGTTGAGCTGTTTTTAATGTTATGTATGAGAAAGCATTCTCTGAGCTGATAGCTGGGAATTTTATATATAAATGGTAATAAAGGAACAGTGTAACGTTTATTAAGTTGGAGGCAAGGTGATGTGAATGGACTTTGGGGCTTTGGGATCAGGTGCTTTAAATCCTGACCCCCTTCAGTTAATAGCTTTGTAACTCTGGGCAAGTCACTTTGACCTCTCTAGGCCTTAACCTCCTATTTTGCAAAATGGAAATTATATGATTTCCTGACAAGAATTTAAAGAGAATTGAATGCAATTGCATACAGAAAATGCCAAATGAAACGCTTGACACATCTAGATTTTTCCCCCAAAGACAAATAGTTTATTGCTAAATATGCAAAGGGAGATGTAAAAAAAGTTTCTCCATGTTTCGCTAGAGCTCTGTGCCCATAGGTCTCTATATTGTCTCATCCTAAGTGGTCCCCAGTGATTCCAACAAGGTTGTATGTTTTAAAAGGGCATGGAGTTTTTATATTTTTGTTTGCCTTGAAGAAGGTGACTTTGTGTTCTGGAGTGGTAGTGGCTGCTAGATACAAGGATCTGGGAAGGAGGAGCTTGAGCAAGGGTAGTTTAACAGGCCCCTGGTCCTCCTTTCTAGCAGAGCAGCTAAACTTTTCAGTTTTACCTTTTGCATTTTTGTGGAAGGTACTGATTGAGCAAAAAAGGTCTGTGTTTTTTGAAGAAAGTTTGAAAAACCAAAAGCAGGTTCAGGCACTCTATTCCTCGACTTCCCTTTCTCTCAGATCTCACTCTACCTTGGCCTTTTCAAGTTTGTGGGAATGGGTGACGCAAGGAGAGGGGATGGAGGTAGGAATTTACCAGGCTGTCTTACTGGTAGAAGTTGAGTATTTTGTTTCTTGTGGCTTTTTTTTTTATTTTTAAAGATTTTATTTATTTGAGGGAGAGAGAGAGAGAGAGAGAGAGAGAGAGAGAGAGGGAGGGAGCGAGAAAGACCACAAGCAGGAGGAGAAGCAGAGGGTAAGGGACAAGCAGAATCCACACTGAGCATAGAGCCGGACTTGGGGCTTGATCCGACAACCCTGAGATCATGACCCGAGCCCAAACCAAGAGTCTGTCAGTATAACTGACTGAGCCACCAAGACGCCCCTCTTGTGGCATTTTTAATTAAACCACATATATTGACTACTATTCAGTGTATGCCCCAAATGAGAAGTTAAGATATAGATAAATGACTCAAGGTTCCAAAAACCAAAAAAATACACTTCAGAAACAGTGTAGAAATAAATATCTCCAGAGTAGACCCTAAAAATTCTGTTTTTTACCTAAATGTATCAGACTTTTCTCAGCTTCTCCTGGTCTAGTCCATAAAGTGTTACAAAACCATTATAATTAAGAACTGACAGCTAAAATTGCAGCTAAAAATAGAACATAAATTAGTGAATATCTGTAGGAGCAGATAGCAGTGATGGTGTATTTGTTTTGTGGAATTCTCATTTACAAATGACAGTGTATATATTTAAATACTATCGAATGTTACACCTATATGCAGAGATTTCTGCCATATTTTATGGATTAGTAAATAGCATTAGAGTAGAAGTTAGTTTAGTGTTTAAAAGTAACCTGTATATTATTGGCACAACTACTTTATGGATATGAAAAAATATACATATCCCTCATGAACCTATCTAGATACCAATATGACAAAGAATAGTGACTGGATTTGGGCTGCCTCTACAAAGTAGATTGCATAATCTCTTAATTACTTTATATATTAGCATTTACATGTAAATATGTTCTTGGCATATTCTAATTCAAACTCAACAGAAATGTAGAAATGACTGTAGTTTGGATTTAACTGAGCTGAGAAAACATATTGTAGTAATTAAACTCCTTTTTTTTTAAACAAAGCTTTTTTATAAATAAAATTGCTGGCTTCCAAGTACTTGTACTTTAATGAAAACAACTGTACATTGTAAGCCAAATTTTCCTCTTAAATGCTTCCTTTACATCTTATACTTCATTTTCCTTAAATTATAGCTCTGTGTTTGGAGCAGAATTCTAAGAGAATAATAATGGATTTTTCCTGCAACCACAAAAGCAGTTTGGTAATATAGGAGCCAGGTGACAGCTTTTCCCCACCCAAGTATACAGATCCGTAGTCTGGACAGAAATCTGTAGGGTTGAGCTAACACACTATGCTGTCATTGACGGTGGAATATTGACTCCGTCAGTTTCCAGCGGCCATACTGGAAATCAACGTAGATGCACAGGTTGCAGGAAGTGACTGACTACTTGACCAGATACGCTCAGATGGGGGAGAAAGAAATAACTTGTTTTCGATCTGCCGTAACCTACCCCAGAAGTCAAACTTTGTCTCCCAGGTTTATTGATTGTGTTATTAAGCCCACTTGACTTAAATAAAGCATGTTGCACAGGCAGGGTAAATTGTGGAGGGGAGGAGTTGGAGTTTATTTTTAAGGAATTCTTTCTGCTGGAATTAGAGCCTACAAGTTGATTCAGCATAATCCGTTTTGCTTACTTTCTACCGATAATTGTGTGATTTGGGAAATTGTCTTCGTTGTGTTCCTTTTTAATGATGATCTGTCAGTCATAGAGGATCACAGTGAAAATGTGCTGCATAATTACTTAAATTCTGCTTTTAGGAGAATAATAACTTACATTTATTAAGGGCTTGTTATAGGTTAGGGTTTACTCTAAGTGCTGAGGCCCCCGTCTTTTGCTGTGTGGAGACACCGCTGGCCAGCAGTGATGGTTTTAGCATTTTCAGCAGAGGCTTGTGAGGCCGTCCCATCCTTCAGCATGATTTTGGCTTCCTCGTGTCCTTTAGGTCCAGCTTGTTCCCAAGCCTGTTTCCTTCAGCGTCATCATTTTGTATCTTTTTTTGCCTAAGTTCTCTGCAACTAAGAACTCTGATTGGTACAATTATTTTTGGCAAAAACTGGTCTCAATCTCTATTTGTAAATACATCTTTTTTTTTTTTGACAGCCACAACTGTCAAAAACCTGGATTTTAGTGGACAGTGTAAAAGGGAATTTGAAGGGTAGAAAATAGAAGTCTTAATGCTTTAAGTCATGGTATCAGAAGGAAACATCAGTGAAGGCCTAATGAGTACTATTTTCAAGAAAGTGTTCCTAGTTTTCAGCATGCTAAAAAACTTAAGGCATTTTTTTGCAGATGTTATTGTTCACATTATTTTTTTTTTAAGATTTTATTTATTTGACAGGGAGAGAGACAGAGAGAGGGAACACAAGCAAGGGGAGTGGGAGAGGGAGAAGCAGCCTTCCTGCTGAGCCGGGTGCCCAATGCGGGGCTCGATCCCAGGACCCCAGGGTCATAACCTGAGCCGAAGGCAGACATTTAAGGACTGAGCAACCCAGGTGCCCTCACATCATTTTTATTATGAAAAGATGTAATTTGTATAGGGCATGTATTCCTGACATTCTGAAAAACATCCTTTTGATTTTCCTTTGAAGAATCCATCCCTTTCCCTCTCTTAGGGTCAGACGGTAGCCACCCAGTGTCTCATAGATGGTGGATTTGAGCTCCATCAATCAGCAATCAGCACATTGTGCCTCCTTGGACTCACGCATTGGTCCATATTGGTTAAGTACCTTCCAGTATTCTTTGAAAGATGGCTGCAGCACCTTTGAGCAAGAAGGAGGCCTAAAGTAGAACTAAAGGAGAGAGAGAGAAACTGAGGCCTGATGATACATTTTGAGGCCTAAATCCAGTGAGGCCTGAAACGATCCCTATTCCTACACTTAAAATCCTATGAGACAGTAGATTACCTTTTTGTCTTTGCCAGTTGAGTTAGGTTTTTTGTCATTGGCAATCAAGAGTTCTAGTTTCTTTGCAGTGGGAATGCTAAATCATCTTGAATTGCTCTCATGATACATTGCTACCACACTTTACAGCTAACTTGTTATTTATATCTTAACTATATAAAAATTTGGATCTGAAATATTAATAAGGAAAAGCAACTAATACTCGAAGGTGAAGTACCAATCCAGAAAGGGATGAGCATGAAAATGTAAACCTTAAATTCTATAAAACTTTGAAGCAGCTACATTTTTACTTTCCATATGATTTATATCTGTAAAACATAAGTTGGGAAATGAAAACTTACAAAGACTATGTAAGTCATGTAAAATGTGTATTTTAACAAATCTTACATTAAACAAACATAATTTTACAAACATTTGCTGGATTATATTTGATTTGTCATAAGCATTTCCATACCTCTTATACTGTCTTATTGCCTTATTATATAGCTTTTTATAGTTTTGACATTGTAACATTGTGGTTTTCTGTCAAACATCATGACTGAAAATAGGACTTCATGGATGAGAGTCCCGCTCCTTCCAGATTTTGTACATAGACACCCTAAATAGGAAAATATATCTACAAACACTGCCTTTAACTATTCCAGCCCCGTTCTGTAAGCCTGTATTTACCTTTCAGTCATCATTCTGGAGCTGAAATTGAAATTGCTTTTCTTCATTGGGTAATGGAGGGGAGAAAGCAGGGAATTAATGAACACTCCTGATGTAGGATGGCTTCAAGAACAAACTCTCAGAAATCTGTCTGGGCGCTAGCATCGAAGACCTAACACAAATTAACAGAGTCACAACTTCCTGGCTCAGGTAGCGACTATGACATAAGAGGTGAATCTCTAGCCTCAGTCATGACAGGATTTGAGGCTTCATGTAACATCACCACAGCTCTGTCTCTCTCTCCTTCAGGGCTGCCTTCCTCTTGTGGGCTTTATTCTCAGGAATGTGTTGTTTGTGGGCTGCCCTCACCCAGAGGTATCTCATTCTCACAGTCCCAGATTTCAGATGAGTGTGAATGACTGTTTGCTCAAGGGAACATTAAAAATCTCCAGGGAAAGTAAAGTACTGGCCCTCCTTGGTACTCATGGGCCACCAGGGTTTGGGAGAGGAAGGCCACATGATTGATAGTATCCCACTGGATTGGAGGAGTGATATTTACAAAAAAACCCAAAACAAAACAAAACCAAAAAACCAAAACACAGATGCCAGGGAGAAAGTATACATGTCCTCTTCTGGAAGGCTGGTATACTGCCCATAAGCAAGCTGTTCTGCTCGCTTTTATTTCCCTACCTACTATACCATTCTTGAATTCAGTTAAGTTGCCTCCTTTTTAAAAGATGAAAACACTGCTTCTGGTAGGCTTTAGTTACTTACGTTCAATGTACATTAGATCAGAATAGTTTCTTTCACGTATTACCTGTATTGAAAGATTGGGGTCTGGGGCTGTGGAAAGGAAAGTCTGTATCTTGAAGCGTGGCTGTGCCACAGTGTGGTGGACAGTGTGGACCTTGGAAGTCGTGTGGACTTGAGTATAACTTTTCCACCTCCCAGCTGTATATGACTTTAGGCAAGTCACTTCATTTTTCAAAGCTTGATTTTTAAAAAATCTGTAAGATGAAAATAATACCTATCTCATAGTGTGGCTGTGAATCACAATGCCCAGCTCATAGTGGTTGCTCAGTAAGTGAGAGCTAATATTATTCGCACTACTTACAACAGTAATAATAAACACTTGGCCCTTGCCACCTCTATTTCCCAGTGGTCCCCAACTACCTAGAATTAAGAGTTTACAGTAGTTGCATAGTTAAGCTACATTAGGGCTCACATCAAATTTTACAAAAGAGTCTGGAAATCTAACTGCTATTCATGACATTGGTTCTATGGAGAAATTTTTTTTCAACTTGGAGAAAATACATTTTTGTAATATAAACTCATTCTTCAGTGGAGTTGGCCTCTATTTGCTGTATTTTTCAATTATATCTAGTTGGTACCTTTCATGGGGGGCAAGCAGTCATGTCAGGGTCAGAATCTGCTTCATAAATTCTAGAATAAAGTATATTCACAGAGGCTTCTGACTGCTGTGTATGAACTTGTATTACAATCATGTGGCTTGCTTTGGAGGCTGCTTAACTTGGAGCCTTAATTAAGCTACAAATGAAATTTCAAGGTTGTTCATTTTGGTTATGTATTCATATGTTTAGCATTTCACTTGAAAAGTCCTGTCATACTTGTGGCCCTTTACAGTGGTGGGGTGTTTGACTCAATTTGAGGAAATGTGGTTATGGTAAACAGGCAAAGAATTCTCCTGAACTAGAGACTATTTATTGTTATGGACACTGATCTCAATGAAAGCTACACAGATAGGCCCGGATAAATGCACAGGCCACATAGTGGGTGGTCAAGTGGATCTCTTGTCCCTGGTTTGATCAGTACTATACAGTGCAGATGGGTATTTTTATAGGCTATTTGTATTCAGAGAATTTAGAGGAATTGTACTTATACATATTTGCAAAAATTATTTTCCACTTTGAACAGCTTTCTTGTCAATGAGATTAATAAATTCATGGATAAACAACTTTAGATATGCAGAGCTATAAGAATAAATTTCTAGTATAAAAAACTTAAATAGTGAAATCTCTTAATACTCCCATGCCTGCTTTGGTTCATGTAGGTGACTATCCCAGGATGTTAAGGTTCATAGTTATGGAGTTGATACTGTACTGGCTTACTTTAAGAAAGAAAGTTCACTGTTAATGGCTATAAATTGTGTATGGCATGCCATTTTCAAACATCTGTCATGCTGTTACTAGTCACAGAAATATGCATGCCTATATGACTGGCTCGTCCCAGTCTAATATAATGATTGGAGAAATAGCTAATATAGTATATTTTGAATTATATATATGGGTAGCATGTTATTAATTTTCACATTTATCCAGAAGATACTAAAAAGCTGACAAATAATGGGTATTGTTTTAGTGTGACAGATGATTTTCTAAATAAAGCTTGGCAGCATTGCTGTACCTGTCTTCCTGTCTTCCAATATGTATACAAATAACATCTTGATAAATGTTTTCCCTTTATAGATTGTTAGTAATTGCTTTCAGAAGTGTATAATCAAGAAAGGATAATTGTTTCTGCCAGATAAAGTATCCATCCTTTTTGTCTTTTCTGCTGTAAACACTTCTGGCATTTTTTAATGTGGGGTTGTCTTCCATTCTTCACATAGTGTGGTTCACGAGGATAGGGTCTTTGGTTTTGGAAGAGACCATTAAGGTCATTTCATTCATTCCCCCGTCCATTTGATGGTAATGTGCTTTGGAGATGTAATATGAAATTAACACCGTAGGTAACACGGTTTACTTTCTAAAATACCATTGTCTTTTGCGTAAACAGTTTGTTTTATCTCTTTCTTGCCAAGAAGAATTATAAGTCCAGTTGAGGACAGAATTTTATTTTTGCACCAACAGAACCTCTGTGGAAGAACTCCTCTGCGTTTGCTACCGTTCTGAAAGTGCAGTGAAGTGTAAATTCCCGTAGAGGCCCCCATGGAAATGGCCAGTTACCCTCTAAGTAGAATCCAGTTCAGATACAGAAGCACGTTACATGACTTGCCAACATTAAATATTGAGTCAGTAGTAGAGGTAGTCTTGACGTGTACTAGCCTTGATTCTCAAGTCGGTTCAGCCCCACGCCAGAGCCACGGTCGCTTTCTTTCCCTGTGCGTATCACACGGAAGTCTTGACAACCAAAGATGTTAAGAGAGTTGCCTCCCATCGTGTCCCCCTTCCTCCACTGCCCTCCACTCCCTTCCCTCCACTCCCCCTTCACAGACATGGTCTCGGTGATTTTTGATCATTTTTTTCTACCACCTATACACATATCCCTCCCCCCCCCAGCCCCACAACAGTTTTCATTAGCTATTGAAAAGCTAAAGCCTTAAGTCAAGTTATCCTCAGAAATGTCCTTTGCTTCCCTTAAAGGAAAAGACTTAAGTGTTTGTCCCAGTTGGAGAAAGAAGAGGAAGCCTAGAAGGAGCAGTTTAATTTTTCAAGTACATTTTGGTTTCTTCCTTGCTATGTAGCGGAGATGCAAGCTTTTTTGTAGATGTTCACCTGTAGTAGCAAGTCTCTTTACTTACCTGATACTATAAAGGATTCCTCATACTGGACTGCCATCGGTTTGGTTGCTGTGGAAATCATGGGACTGTCAAGAGCTTCCCCCCAACTTACTGTAGCTTTAAATGTAGGGAATAAGAAGTTGCTATTTGGTTTGAAGTCTGTAAGGCAAATCCCTGAAAGGTTTTTGATTTATCCGAAGTCACATAGCCTGTAAATGACTAAGGTGGGACTAGAATCTATTTGCACTCTCAATCAAATTTTCTTTCTCCTGCGCTAAATTCCACTTTTCTGAAAAGGAGTATGGAATGGTTCATGTAGGAAAATGTTACACTGGAGCTTAAATTATTATTTCTGATCTCATACTCATGTAGGTGTTTTCTTTTTTCCCTACTTCTCTGTACTTTATTAATTTTCCTTTTGGTTCCTTGGCTGAATAGTTAGGTATAAATGACAGGTATTTATACCAGTTTGAGGAGAAAATAATGTCTAATAATGTAACCGTTTCTTTAAATTATGGGCAGAAGGAGAACTGGAGGACAAATCTGTCTTTCTTCTTACTCATTGGAATTTACAGAATATGTTAAAATCAATTGTAATATGCAAACAAAAGCATCATGCAGTCAGACTACTTATGTGCTTAATAAGAATTCAGCACGATAATTAAATCGCCAAGTTTAACCTCATTGTACTTCATTTTCATGTGAATATTTGATTTTCCTTTTAATGGATGTCTGCATGTAAACTTTTTATTTACTGGGGAGGTCGTAGTGTAGGATATTAAAGAAGACATTCAGCTAGAACTCGATTTGCCTTATGAGCTCCCAGGTTCCCATAGCAATTTTAGACAACACATGCTGTTCTACGGGAAGAGTAACTAGAGGATAGAGTCTGATCGCTCTCTCCCTCCCCTGGTAAACCTTCTGTTTGTTCTGTGAATTTAGTAGCTAAAGGTGCATGATAAAACGTGCCATTTCTGTTAGATGCTGCTAAATCACACAGTAATAAAATGGCTCCCAGGCTCCAGCAACTCTTCTTTTTATTCCATTAAACATCGATTTTCTCGATGGTCATACATCTGGTGGGTCTCAAACCTAACTCTGAAAACGCTGAAGTCTATGGCGTACATTTTAAACTCCAGAAAGTGAGAAGGGGGCTTCCTCATAAGTGCAAGTGTTCTTCCGACAAATGCAAGAAGATGGGAATTTTTTGCACAAATTTATTTTCACTTTTCTGACCATCGTATGATTTGCCTGGCAATATAAAACGATTCCTTGCAGTCCCTCCCATTTAATTGTTGAAGCAGAAAAGTACATTAAATCTTAATTAGCCATACTACCTATGGTAGCAGCTGGTGTTACTGAGTTTTTGACCTCATCGAGAACCAGTGCAGTCATCATTCCTAACCTGGAGGAAAAGGTTCCATTGTTCTGTTTCATTAGGTAATTTTTCTGGTCTCTCTTTTGGTTACATGACCTGTTGAACAAAATTTATATATTCAGTTACATGATTTGTTTCAAAAATATACATATGTGTACATACCCATATGCCTACCCATGCACAGACATGCGTTCATACACACGTGTGTGTTGTATGTTTGTGTGTGTATATGTAGTTCCTTTCTAAATAGTATTATGTTTTATGCCTTGGCAAAGTATGAAATAACAACCAAGAAAATAAGGTTGTGATGGCTTCTTTTTAAGAAACTAAGCTATGGGGCACTTGGGTGGCTCAGTGGGTTAAACCTCTGCTTTCGACTCACGTCATGATCTCAGGGTCCTGGGATCAAGCCCCACATCGGGCTCTCTGCTCAGCAGGGAGCCTGCTTCTCCCTCTCCCTCTGCCTGCCTCTCTGCCTACTTGTGATCTCTCTCTCTCTGTCAAATAAATAAATAAAATCTTTAAAAAAAAAAAGAAACTAAGTTATGTATGCCTTCTTAAGTACCTTCACAACACAGATAATGGGAAAAGTTGAGGATTATTAATTTGGTTTAGGCTTTTTTTATTTAAAGATTTTATTTATTAGAGAGAGAAAAAGTGCATGCGTGAGAAAGAATGAGTAGAGCAGGGTGGGAGGGAAAGTGGGGGGAGAAGCAGACCCCCTGCTGAGCAGGGATTCCCAGTGTGGGGACTTGATCCCAGCACCCTGGGATCATGACCTGAGCTGAAAAGGCAGACGCTTAACTAACTGAGCCACCCAGGCATCCCTAGCCTTTTTTTTTTTTTTTTAACCATCTGTTTGTTTTTTACTTTGTGTTCCTGATACTCTCAGTTACATATTTGCTTCCTATTATTCTCAGTGTTTCTTGTTTGCCTAAAACACTTTGAAGTCTACCTCCATGCATTCTTTTCCCTCCTTTGTTAGTTTACATGCGTTACTAATGTGCTAGTAACTGAGAGTAAAAAGGCAACTTAGAAACAAAGTTGAAGAAAATTTCATCATTCTTATTTCTGAAAATTGTCAACTGACATTATTAGCTCCTTGCTGAATTGTCTTCAAGTCAGGCATTCAGAATATCAGCTACTAGGTGCTTTGTAATTAGTTCATGGTTGCAGCATATGACTGTTTATCATGCAAAATTCATGGAGGAGATTTCTACAAGTTTATCATGAATTTTTGGCCAACTGAACTTTTAAACTTCCTAATCCATTTGTTCCGCTGAGTAGTGTTAGAGCTGAAACAGCAGTTTTCACTTCCCTTACGGGTGGGTGAACCCATCCACACATTTATCACTAATTTCCACCGCTGGAAAAATGTAGACGTTAGATGAATTTGCTCACTTATATTTAAAGGAGGTTGAGTATTTTGAGGGAGTTTTGAGGAGGTTGAGTATTTTGAAAATAGGATTGGTAAATAGAAATTAAAATTCACGTTGACTTTATAGAGATAAACTGTCAGAAGCAAACCTCTTTGGCATATGTTTGAGTCGGAGATACATTCCAACCAAGGCAGAGTCTTCTTTCTGACTTTGCTTTCAGAAGCAGGGACACCCCATGGTGTTGGGCTGACAGGCATAAGGAAGCAATCAGCTCTTCTCCTCTCTCTTCCTCCCGGAATATTATAAATAGAAATGTTGTGTCCAAATGATGGCAGTGATACAATATAGTTTTTTTCTTCTCCTATCTTAGTAAGCCTTTTTTATTTCTTTTAAGAAGTAAGGTCAGTGAACTTGAGAGAATTGGAAGTACATTTTAAAACGGTTTTGATCGGGCGCCTGGGTGGCTCAGTGGGTTAAAGCCTCTACCTTCGGCTCAGGTCATGATCTCAGGGTCCTGGGATCAAGGCCTGCATCCTGCATCGGGCTCCCTGCTCAGCGGGGAGCCTGCTTCCTCCTCTCTCTCTCTCTGCCTGCCTCTCTACCTACTTGTGATCTGATCTCTCTCTCTCTGTGTCAAATAAATAAATAAATAAATCTTAAAAAAAAAAAAACGCTTTTGATCTTATGGAATTGAATTGGATAGATTTCTCTATTAATATAATTCTTGCATACTGTGTGTATTACATTTTAGGCAATCTAGAATATTTGGTCTTTTTACTCCTATAATCTTGAAATAAACATTTAATTTTCAAGGACCTTATTACAAAGGTCCAATAGCTGCATTTTGAACTGATATGAATTGCATTATGTTTGTTACTAATAGTTTAGATGAAGCTGTATATCCAAGTCTCGGCCCACTAAAATGAATATTGTGTTGTACAAGAGTAGGCTTAGAGATTTCTGGACTTCCTGGGTTCTTCTTGTGGGTCCTTCAAGAGATGGAGTAAAGATAATGTAGGTGTTCTGACTTACTCATCAGGTTTTCTCAGTTGGTTTCACATCATTGCCTTATCAGAAAGGGGAAAATCATGATTTTTTTAAATATCACATTCACCATCTCTAGCATTGCTTTTCATTCTTTCTTTTGGCCTGTTATTTAACTAGTGCCTTACATTGTACAAAGCCTGACATTGTACAAAGCTCTAGCAATAAGTGACCTAATAGTTCTTGCCATTATGAAGTTAACCATTTAGTAGAGATGACGCATAAAAACATGGACTCTTAAGTTTACACTGCCTTGGTTTTACTCTGGGTTGCACCACTTCCTGGTGATCAGATACGTCCCTTAATCACTTGTTTCCATTTTCTTCCTGCTAAAATGAATGTGATCACTCGGTATTAAATGAGCTAACACGTATAGAACGCATACCAAACATTCAGAGCTGGTGTTAGGAAAGGGCATGTATCAGCTATCTCTCACTGTGTTAACAAAAGTGACTCGATCAGCTTTATTCCATTTATAATCATTTTATTTCATTTTGGGAGCCTTTTCCCAGCTCTTCTATAATGTTTGGCATATACTCTGCTCACGTTTCCTTTTTTCTTTCAAAGAGCTCCTCATCTAACGTCTCCTGGCTGGACACTGCCATACAAGCGACACCCATGAGTCCCTGTTGCGCACTGTGTAATGTTGCTTGAACATGTTGCTAATGGGGATTGTTCGTTTATTTATTTGAGTGAGACTGCGTGGTGTCTTTCAGTTCTATATTATTTGTCTATTATTATAAGCCCTTAGAAGAAAAGAGACCGTAGCAATCTGTGTGGTAGGCATTTAATAATGGAAAGAAGTAAAAACAATTTTCATTTTCAGTGGAAGTAAGCATGAGCGTTTTCTCACCAGCTTGTTTATGTGGCTGAAAACAAACAGGGCTGTCAGAACTGTCCTCTTATCTTATGCTTTAGATGCAGAGGCATACCGGTTTGTATTGAACCTTTTGTGAAATGACTTGCCTGTTTCATCCTTAAAGCGTTTGCGGTTCTAACTGTATTTGTGGAATCCAGGTATTGTCTCTCCATTGTAGCTCATTTGTTAGATTAAACTTTGGGCATATCTTTTATTGCAAATGGTCATTTGCTTAATTTTTACTTCTGTTTTGCTTTTGGATTTTTCTGGTAGATTGTCAACTCTCTTTTCTGAGTTATTAACATACTCAACTTTGATCCCTTTTCCACAGCCATCCTACTTTTTTCTGTCTTACGTTAAAGCCTTTCAGAGCCCTCCAATTAGATTAGTAATAAATGCTCTTCTTTCTTCTTCTGATTCGGTGGAGGAATTTTCATTTTCATTTTCCTTGCCCTACTTTCTTCACAGAAACAAGGATCAGGTGTAACACTTTCTGGATAAGTATATACCAAGGCTTTGTAAACCGGGCACTTAAGATTCTCATTGTTTTACAAGAGAAAAGGTTGTCTTATCTGACTGTTTATCCCATAGGCTGCCATTTTGGTGCACCAAATCTGTTAGTAAAGACTGATTTTCTGGATAGTGTTCCTTGGCATAATAAAACCAAAGCTATGGAGTACTCTATATGATTTTTAGTTCTAAAGAAGTAACACAAATGTATTGCTATTATTATTTTGTAGAGCAAAAAGTAGGCTAGAAGAGTTAAAGAGACTTATTTGTTATTTGCGCATTCATATTCTAGTGGTATTGGCTAATATGTGGTGGTATTACTAAACTTAAACCTGGGTTATCTGCCTCCTTGTCATAAATTAAAATTGTCATAAATTAAAATTGTCATAAATTAAAATCAAAACACTAAGAGAGCACCTGGATGGCTCAGTTGGTTAAGTGTCTGTCTTTGGCTCAGGTCATGATCCTATGATCGAGTCCCACATCAGGCTCCCTGCTCTGCGGGGGAGCCTACTTCTCCCTCTGCCTCTCTCTCTCTCCTCTCTCAGTCTTCCATGAATTAAACACACACACACACACACACAAAACCACTAAGAAAAAAGTCAGCACTAGAAATACAATAGCAATTGGTAATAGTAGCATAGGGTGTAAAATTAACTTCCTCAAGGCACTTCTTAAAGGATTTGGGTTGTTTTTTTTTTAAGATTTTATTTATTTATTTGAGGGAGAAAGAGAGCACAAGGCAGGGGCGGGGAGAGGTGGAGAGAGAGGGAGAAGCAGGCTTCCCGCTGAACAGGGTGCCAGATGCAAAGTTCAGTCCCAGGACTCTGGGATCATGATCTAAGCCACCCAGCTGCCCTTTAAAAGATTTGTTTTTATGTACTTAAAAAAAATAAATAAACAGAACTTACTTGGCAGATTTGGCAGTCTTCTTTAAGATATTGCTAGTACTCTGTATCAAAATGGTGACATATTAGTTAGAAAATAACATTTTATATAGTTATTTGCTTTGTTAAGTTTAAGCGTTTGATGTTATTAAGATTATGTATATATACACACAAATGCATATACAGACATATTCAGATTTCATTTATAAATCTTTTTTCTGGAAAGAATAATAATTCTTTGTTTACAAAGTTACTATCGACTGATTGTTGGGATGACAACAGAGGAAGATTTGAAATACAATCTGAGTGTTATTATAGAGGACATACTCAGTACTTTGAAGACTGCCTAATAAATTAGTGTGCTTTTGTTGACAGGTAATAGATCATTCTACAAACTTGTTATTAGATATTGTTATTCATCCAGTCAAACATTTATGAATAGTCTGTCATAATCAGTGTATTCACACCCCGCATCCAACCCATCACAAATCATTTTATCTCTACTTCCAGAATATGTAGATGCTAAATGTAACTACGTCTCACTACCTTTATCACTACTTTCTTATTTCCGAACCTTATTTCACCTTCTTAGAGACATCCTCCCTGTGCCTTGTATCTAAAATACTCCCACATTCTTCCCCCTTTATTGCACTTAATTTTTTTTCACTAGTACTTTCTCCTTTTTGATATATCTTTTTTAAAATTTATTATTACCTATGTTTTATTGCTTTTCTCCTCATTAGAATATAAGTACCATGAAGGCAAGGAGTCTGTCCTTATTAATCTGATGGTCTCCAAATATAGAATAATGCCACAATTACCTTAGATATTCAGGAAAATGCATGTAGCAAGGAATGATTGCCGTGGAGATACAGGAACTTGGTGTTGACCATATTCACCAGGGTCAAGTGTAGTACCTTAACACATTTTTGCTTGATGCATTTTTCAAAATCAGGAAAGGAATGAATGAATGAGAGAGTGAGTGCAGAAATTAGACTTTGGTATTCAACTTTGTGTAACTGTTTGTCATTGTCTTGTAAAATTGAACATACATGTGCCTTGTAACCCAGAAATCCCACTTCTAGGTACATAGCCAACGTATGTACCATTACACGTTCCCCAAAAGACATAAACGGTGTTGTTCATAGCACTACTGTTCACGAGAGCCCCAATAGAGAAACTAACCTAATGCCCAAGAACAGTAGAATGGATAAATACATTGTAGTATGGTGATACAACGAAATACTGTACATCAATGGGAGTATAAAAACTACAGCTGTATTTAACAGTGTGGATGAATCACATAAATAAATAAAGTGTTGAGTGGAAGAAGCCAAAGGCAAAAGAACATGTTATATAATTTTACTTATATAAAGCTCAATTCTGTGTTGTTAGATGTCAGGATAGTCTTTACCCTTGAACGCACAGCACTGGAAGGGGACATGAAGAGAAACTTCTAGGGTGCTCTAATGTCTTGTACCTTAAAGACACATTTTATATTTGAAGATATTACAACACAACGATCCTAGCCTTGGAAGAACTAACTTAATATAAAGAGCAACAAACCAGCCTTAGGCTGATTAAAATAAATGATGTATAAAGTGCTTTCAGTATGCAGGGGATGGAATTATTAATTTTATTGAGGTGTGTGTGAAAAGATGACATTGTAAGTACTTCTAATGTCTTTAATATTGCCCTTTGTCATAAGTGCCAGATGTTTTTATAGCATAAAACTTAGAAGTACTTTTCTTTTTAATTAACAGGATCCTCAAAACCAGGTCAGTTTGTGTTGAATAGTCCGAGGACTTTTTAACAGATACTGTCCTAACTAGTGGCAAAACTAGAACATTTCCTAAGAGGGAGAAATTATATTTCCAGACATAAAAGCTGAATTTTTAAAATGTTTTAAGTTATAGCAACTTGAAAATGACCATTAAAATATGTAAATAACATCACAATACAGTGTCAGCATTAAGAAAAATAAATTTTTATATCAGTAATAAATTTCATTGATGAACCAGTGGAGTATGAGGTAACAAACATGGATGCAGCAGCATTTGGCTTACCTATCAAATTGACAAAAATGGGAAGGTCTGATACTGCCGAGTATTTGTGTAGGGAAATGAGAGCTGTTTCTGGTGGCAGAGTAAGTTGGTATAGGCAGTTTAAAAAGCAATTACCTAGTAATTTTGGAGATGCATAACCCTATGACCCTGCAGTTCATGCCTCCATATATCAATACCAGAAAGCATTGTGTATATGTATAGGATGATCATTATATTTGTAATAGTGACAAAGTGAAACAATGTGATGGCCTCTTTCTTCTAAGCACATGTTAAAGAGGTTTCTTTGTACCCTGAGATTTAACAGTCAAAATGCAAAAATTTGACTTCTGTATTGCCAATATGCCAAATTTCAAAAACGGTGCTGAGTTGTTTTTAAAGCAAGTTACAAAATGAAATACATAGTTTGGTAAAAATTTTGTAAAATTATATTTATTTTTTTTTTTAAAGATTTGTTTATTTGAGAGAGAGAAAGAGCATGCTGGGTTGTGGGGGGCGGGGGGCAGAGGGAGAGAGAGAATCCTCAAACAGATTGCCTGCTTAGCATGGAACCTGGCTAGGGGCTCGATCTCATGACCCTGAAATCCTGACCTGATCCCAGATCAGGAGTCAGATACTAAACTGACTAAGCCACCCAGGCATCCCCATTTTGTAAAAATTTGAAACAAAACAATAGTATACTGTTTTTAATGTAATAAAAGTAGCAAGTCTGATACTGTTCTTGTATCTCGTCAAGTATCTCTACAGAGAAAATAATACAGTATAGGTTCTCTTCTTCTGCAGAGATTTGACTAGAGATTTGAGGGAAGAAAAGTAAAGTGTAAAAGTTAATGTTATTTGAAATGGCCATTAACTTAGTAAAATTTCAGTTTATTGCCTGATGTATTATCAGGAGATCATGTTAAATATAAGAATTCGGTAATAATTATTTTGCTTACTATTTTTGCTCATTAGTAATTCATGTAAGTTTGTGTAAGGAATTTCTGATAAGGTTCAAATCACATATATATGCATTTTTAATTGCTTTTTCAAATATATATAAAATTTTAAATACATGGATTTTGAAGATCAAAAAAGGTTCAACATATCTCTATTTTAAACTGCATTTTAGGGGCACAAGGTGGCTCAGTCAGTTAAGCATCTAATTCTTGATTTTGGCTCAGATCATGTTCTTAGGGTGGTGAGATCAAGCCCCAAGTCCCATGCTGGGGTCTGCGCATAGCAGGAAGTCTGCTTGAGATTCTGTCCCTCTGCTCCTCCCCACACCACTCCCCCCCACCCCCGCTCTCAGTTGCTTGCTCTGTCTCTCTCTAAAATAAATAAAACTTTTTCAAAAAACTACATTTTGCACACACTATCAACAACTCGTAAAATAATTATATTATATGGTGATACTCAAGATTGTATTATACAGTGGTATTTAAAACTTGAAATATACACAAAAGACAATGACGTGTAGCAGCTTGGAGAACACACATGGAGCAGATAGAACTGCATTTGAATTCCAACCCTGGCATGTCAACTTACCTTTCTGTGGTTTTCTTACACCTTGTTAAATAGTGATAATTCCTATTTCATTGTGTTAATTAAATGAGAATATTTGTAAACCACCTCAGTACAGGGCCTCCTACCCATCATATTCAGTAAACCATCAGTGTATTATTCTAACTTCTTTCTCCTGAAAAATAATCTGATAAAATACCTTTTGGATTTCTATTCCAGCTCTCAAAAGTTGACTCCCTAATTTCCCTCAGAGTAATATAAATAGTGCCTATTATTTATATGGTAGGGCAACCATCAATAGCAGTGGTTTGATGAAGAAATATGGGTCAGAGTTCCGATTTGAGAACCCAGAAACTACTTTCCCCCATAAAGTTCTAGGAAGAGAAGCAAGAATCCACTCTGTAGACACCTTTCTACCTTTTGAGGAGTAAGGGTAAATAAACCCACACACCGAAGCCAGTGGTGGTGACTCTGGTTACCTGGGGCTGGAGCTTTTTGCAGGGGCCCTAGCAAGGAGATTGAAGATGAGAAATGAGGTTCCATTGATAGGGAGGTACTGAAACAGCATGCATGTGCTCGTCGGAGGAGATGCATCAGGGAGAGTGTAAAGTACAGGCCCAGGGTGATGGGTATAATAGAACTTCTGATTAAAAAAATAAAAAAACAATACCAAACCCACATTGGGATACCACCTTACACCAGTTAGAATGGCAAAAATTAACAAGGCAGGAAACAACAAATGTTGGCGAGGATGTAGAGAAGAGGAACCCTCCTACACTGTTGGTGGGAATGCAAGCTGGTGCAGCCACTTAGGAAAACAGTATGGAGGTTCCTCAAAAAGTTAAAAATAGAGCTACTCTATGACCCAGCAATTGCACTACTGGGTATTTACCCCAAAGATACAGAAGTAGTGATCCAAAGGGGCCCATGCACCCCAATGTTCATAGCAGCAATGTCCACAGTAGCCAAACTGTGGAAGGAGTAGAGATGCCCTTCAATAGACAAATGGATAAAGAAGATGTGGTCCATGGAATATTCCTCACCCATCAGAAAGGATGACTACCCACCATTTGCATTGACATGGATGGAACTGGAGGGGATTATGCTAAGTGAAATAAGTCAAGCAGAGAAAGACAATTATCATATGGTTTCGCTTATATGTGGTACATAGGGAATAGCATGGAGGACATTAGGAGAAGGAAAGGAAAAACGAAGGGGGGGCGGAAATCAAAGCGGGAGATGAACCATGGGAGTCTATGGACTCTGGGAAACAAACTGAGAGTTTTAGATGGGAGGGTTGTGGGGGAAAGGGTTAGCACAGTGATGGGTATTAAGGAGGGCATGTAGTGCATGGAGCACTGGGTGTTATAGGCAAACAATGAATCATGGAACACTACATCAAAAACTAATGAAGTACTGAATGGTGACTAACATAATAAAAATACATACATACATACATACCAAATATGCCAACTATACACTATTTCAAGAAATTATTCTTGGCATTTTGTTGAAATTCGATAATGAATTCATCACATTTTATAATCCCAACCTTGTTTATTGTAAGAGAACTAACTGGATTTCTAGTGGTTTGTCTTCATGTGACGTAAGTTAGTACAAACAGTGAAGGCCATCTATCAGCAAACCCATGTTAGAACTTTAGTGATTATAGGAATTGAAGAATACTGTAAATATATCTGACACTTCTAGCTACTTGTTTAGGGTGCCCATAATAAAACTTAAGCCATGTAGTTCTTTGTAGTCAGTATTTTTAGAAATAAACTTTGTTTTGGGTGCCTGGGTAGCTCAGTCTGTTAAGCATCTGATTCTTGACTTCTGCTCAGGTCATGGTCTCAGGGTCAAGATACCCTCACAATTAGGCTCTCTTTCTCTCTCTCTCTCATAAAAATAAATCTAAAAAACAAAACAAACCTGTTTTTATGAGAACATCAGATTTGTCTTAGGTTTCCACCGAAACCACTAAAAAAGACCCCTTTCTGGTCCATGTAAACATCATACACACATACACACTCCATGTATTTTATGTGATCAGCTTTTCCTCACTTTGGTAATGTAGATACTTGAGAAATTAGTAAAATAATCTTCTGAATTAACAGAAACACAACAGGAAATATTACAGTAAAAACTCTAAAAATTCTAATTTTCTCCTCAATGTGAAATCTGATCAATTTGCTATCTATTCTTTTTCGAATAATAAAAACTTTATGTAATGGTTGAAAATACATATCGAAGGAGAAAGGATTTTCTTAATATTGAAATGCTTCTTTTGTACGTAAAAACATTGTATCCAAAAATATTAGACGCTGTGTTCTTTTAGGATTAAACCTCTAATCTGTCTAACTGCAGAAAATTATCAGTGCAGTAGTCTGGTCTGAAGAACAACTATGCCCTTGATATTGAATTCTGTAAATGTTAAAGCTTTTCCTTTCCCACAGGAGGCAACCTCAAGAGCTGCTTTTCTATTCTAATCTCAATAGTAAGAAGGAAAAAACTGTTTTTCTCCCAGGCACTCAGTTTGTCTTCCAATATTTATACCAAAATTTTCCTCACAAAGGAAATGTTTAATTAAAAAAAAAAGCTCTGAATTGATCTACAAATAATTAGGAAATATTAAAAATACTGATTATAAACAATGAGAATAAGGGAAAAAGCCATTTATTGTTGAACTAAATGCTATACCTGCATTCACAAAATATTGAATATAATCTTCACCGTGTCTTTTTAACTTGGCCATAAGGCATCAGTAACACTGAAAATATTTAGAGGTTATTATCTTCAATGTAAATAAACTTTCTTCGTGTATTTATGTCTTTATACAATGCTGACTACACAGATAGTAGAACTACACAAAGCATCATTCACATTTTATCCATCACATTCATTGATGCTGCACTTGCATTAAAATGTGAATTCACATTTAAAAAAAGAAATACCAATATATTATGAAGAGGCCACACATTTTCTGGACTGTAAAATTAAAATGAAACTGATCAACAAACCCACATGGTGTCTTCATCCCTCCTGAGGTATGTGCTGTCTGTCTGGGAAATGAGATGGCAAACCTCCAAAGGGGTTATGAATCCACTGGTCCTTAACCTTTGTGGATTTATAGACTTGACAGTACTCATAAATGCTACAGACCTCTCTCAGAAAAAAAAACATGTGTGCACATAGACACAAAATGCAGCAATTTTAGGAGCTTCGCAGACCCTCTGAACGCAGAACCCATACCCTTACAGAGATGCCTGATATTCACTGGCTGTTTGCATGGTGACCCAAAGGTCCAGGGCCTGTGGTCATTTGTCATTTTGCTGGGGCACACATTTGAGTCGTACTAAAATAAAGCTGGAAGGCCGATGCGAAGCAGTGAGTCACCCAGTTAGTGGAGGAGCCTGGCATTCACATCTCAGTTTGACTCTGGCAGCTTTACAGCTCATCATTAGCAAGAATAATTACCAAGAAGTGCTTTAGTGGTAATCATTAAGGTATTCTGAAGGTCTCTGAATTTCTCATAATAAAAAGGCTTCACTCTACTCTCATATATCCTAAGGCTCCTCAACAAGTTATATCACGATCATTCTCTAAAAGAAGGCAGGCTTATAAAAGATAACAAACCAGTAAAAAAAATTAAGTATATTATCTCCATAGACAGTTATTCATTAACATATTTATTAAATCCCTACTTTGTAGAAGGTACTTCTAGTCATTGGGTAGTTTATAGAAATAAAAAAAAATACATACTCAGTCTTCTAAAGGCATTGGATATTATGCACTAAGTTTCTATTTTTTTAAGATTTATTTGAGAGAAAGCATGCACATTGTGTGCATAGGAGCAGGGAAGGCGTAGAGGGAGAGGGAGAGACAGAACTTCAAGCAGACTTCCCACTGAACGGCGAGCCGTATTTGGGGCTCTATCCCAGGACCCTGAGATCATGACCTGAGCTGAAACCAAGAGTCAGCTGCTTAACTGACTCAGCCACCCAGGTGCCCTGTCATAGAAAATGGGTTTTAGAGCATTAGGTAATGTATTTATTGAAGACCTGTATTTTCACCGAAATTATTATAAACAGCATAATTAATCACCAGTACATTTTATGCATGTCTAGCATGGAACTTTCTAAAGTGGATATAAATTAAATGTACCAGTTCTGAATTGTAATTTTGTTCAAGTTTTCATTATCTTTTATAATTCCTGTGTTACAAGGTGAAGTAACAAAAAGGTTAAAGCTTTTAAGTTAGGCTTGCAAGATTCACAAAGATTTGGGGAGGGGTAGCTTTTAATAGATCCTTTTAAAGATACTTTCGACTACACACATTCACTAGCTGTTAAGAAACAATGACATATATTTTTACAAAGGGCTTTTTAATTCTGCAAGTAATAGATGACCATTATAGAAGATTTAGAAAGTACTGACAAGTATAAAGAAGGAAAGAAAATCCCCCCAATTCCACCACCCCAAATCAACCACTCTTAACAGCAAACTCCTTACAGATATTCATTACTGCATAGATTTCGGTTCAAAAATTTACACCGTTAAAACCAGTTTTGCCTTGCACAGTTTCTAAGCATACTTACTAGTGAAAACACCACACAGTTTTCTAAATAAGTTGACCCAATTTAGTAAACAAAATTAGCAGGTCTTTATTGGGACCTTAAGGACAGTGCATGGGCTGGCTGTAGGAGTCTCCCTGATGCAGGTTTGACATTATGTTTTCTGGAAGCAGGGAAAGTGAAGGCATAGGTGTAGGAAGCAATCTCTTGTGAGGCAGGGTAGAACAAAGACTAGACACTGGGAGAACATTTTAGGGCTGGTCGCAGGTTGTAAGGGTTCAAAAAAACCCCTGCATTCAGTTTTTTTGTCATGAGGATGTTTTAACTAGCCTTGAGTAGGGCTTTGACTCTTCCCCCAACATGAACCTTCATGGAGAGTGTTACAGACTCACTTGTTTCCCCAAAATTTGTGTGTTGAAGCCCTAGCCCCTGATGTGATCAGATTTACAGATAGGTAATTTTTAAAGAGGTAGTTGTGGTTAAATGAGGTCATAAGGGTGGGTCCCTAATCCAACAAGACTAGTGCCCTTTTAAGAAGAAGAGACGTCAGGGATACGTTTGCACAGAAGAGGCCATGTGAAGACAAAGCAAGAAGGTGGGGTGACCTGTAAGCCAGGGAGAGAGGCCTCCCTAGAAACCATCCCTGCTGGCTCCTGATCTTGAACGTCTTCCAGAATTGTGAGGAAGTTAAGTTTCTGTTGTGAAGCCAGCCAGTGTGTGGTATTTTGCAAGGCAGCTCTAGCAAACTAATACTGAGAATCAAGCTTGGGTTTTTGTTTTCTGTTTTTTCCAAGGAAAAGTATTGTGGATAGAATAATGAGTCCACCAAAATATCAGGTGCTAATCCCTGGGCGTTGTACATATTATCTTATAAGGAAAAGAAGGATAAGTGGCAAAAGGCAAAAAAGCTGAAGCTTCCTGTGATAGGCATTTGGGACTACTGTTGAAAGAACCAACTACTGTTGGTTCTTCAGCAGTAGAGTGACTTAATAAAAGGGATATGGTATAGGTAATAAGACCTAACAGTGGAGCCTAAGTCATCTATAAGTACCCATAGAGCATGGTCAAGTAATATAGCCTCAGATAACTAATCTAGGTACCAAGTTTCTCAAACATACTCCCCTCCATTCCTGTTCTTCAGTGACCGTGGGCTTTGTATAGATTGAAAGTTATATCATTGCTTTCGGAAAGGTACAGGATAGCTTCTGTTTTTATAAGATTGTTCTTAAATAAAAAAATTTTTTTATGTACTTTTCAATTTAGTAAGCTTTATTTGAGGTGGCTCTGCTGGTGGTTTCAGATGTTATGTTTTAGTTCTAGCCACTGTTCTCAGGGTTGATTTTTGGAATCCTTTATTTTCTGAGAATTTTTTTTCTGACCAGAGGAAAAATAACTAGATAGATAAATAAATAGGTGGGAAGACAGACAGACAGTTCAACCAGAAAACAAAAACAAAACCAAATCTGCATAGGAGGTTTGTGAGAAGATACATCGTGCTGAGTTCCTTGATAGGTGTATGTCCTTTGGTGAGCATATGGGCATGGGCATGCCTGCTGCACCAGCCAGCATTGATTAAGTGTGTGAGTATGTTCCAAAGAGATGTGTGATCAAGGGAGGAAAACTTGTTAATGCTCCCTAGGGTATTAAGGAGGTGGGGGAAGACACAGAGTACAATTAAGAAGAAATTGTGGTGTCTGTCTAGGGATAATTAGGTTCAATTTTAGCCTGTTACTGTATTTTCATGAAAATGTTCCTGAAGTAGAAAAGAATAAATAGTAAGACAGTTTATGTGGATCTTAAGAAAAGTAAGTTGTGACAGTTGGAATTAAATTTTAATAGTTTAATTTGGAAATCTACTTATCCTGAAATCTCTGTTGGTAAAAACATGGAAACTTGTAATATGGGTTAGAATTATTTCGGTTAACAATTATGGTTTCTGTACCCGTTAGATTATCAAACTCTTATATTCCAAAGGATTTTAAATTGACTCATTGAGTCATCTAGTTCAATGGGAATATGCTGTTAAAAGTAGAATAGAGCCTCATTGTAGTCATAAAGTTGACACACTGCTTTATGAGCAAATTTAATGTTCTGTTCAAGAACATGAGGTTGGACAGAAAGATAACCTTACAAGAAATGATCTGTTATTCATTCTGACCTTTTATTCACAAAAGAAACTAGAATTCAAAAGAACACAACATTTTTTACCTTAGGATTCTTTTAGTTGATTGGTATCTGCAGATTGCTCTTAATTAGTCTATATGAAATATTTAATAATACTTTGTGCTATTTTAGTTTTGTCTGTTTGTTATTCCTTTCAAGTTGACATCTTTCACTATATTTTGTTGTCCACCTGTAAATTATACATTATAAGTCTTTATAGGAATCAGATGTATTCTATATTAAATGATTTTTTTTAAGATTTTACTTATTTATTTGACAGAGAGAGACACAGTAAGAGAAGGAACACAAGCAGGGGGAGTGGGAGAGAGAGAAGCAGGCTTCCCGCTGAGCAGGGAGCCCACAGTGGGGCTCAATCCCAGGACCCCAGGATCATGACCTGAGCAGAAGGCAGACGCTTAATGACTGAGCCACCCAGGCACCCCTAAATGATATTTTTTTCAAAGAAAAAAGGAGGAAATGAAGTCTGGGAACTACTTTGGAAATGTCAGTGTATTTCTACTTACTCAGTAATAATAAGTTAAATTTATATACCAAGGAAAAGAGCTTTCACTGTAAAATAATATGTGAAGCAAGAAATAATGAGTATGCTTATCCATATTTTACCTGTATGACATTTATTCAACAAATATTTATTGAGTTCCAAACTAGATGCTAGAGACTTTCCTACACTCTGGGAATATATTTGCAAATATTGGTCAATCAGATATTTCATTTATAATTAGAAATTTTAGGAGTTCTGAGAAGGAAAAACTCATGGCACCTTCAGAGCACAGTGCAGAGAGCCTTAACCTAGACCAGGGTACCTCAAGAAAGAGCTAAGCCGAGACATGAACTGAAACTGTACAGTTGAATCAGAGCCAGAGAGAGGGCGGGGGTATTGGGAGAGAATATGATAGACAGTGGGAATAGCATGTTCAAAAACTCTGAAGAGACTATGATGTCATGTAGGGAACTCTTCAAGAAGTTCATGATCACTGGCATGCAAGCAGTGATGGGAGGCAAAGCCAGACTGGAGTGATTCAAAAAGCAACACTTGAAGTCATCTGATTAAAATGAAGTACTCAGTGGAGCCTTAAGATTGAAGGTATTGAGGTTGGTGCTCCTTGCCTAATTGCTTCAAGCATTTTTATGTTTCTGAGAGCTGAACTCATTGTATGTATTTTTTTTTTCCTAAGGAAAGCATGTGTTAGAAGTACCATTATAAATTTTTGGAAGTCGTTTTACTATTAATCTATTTTTTTTGCTCTGGGACATTTTAAGAACAAAGCATTTTGAGCTTCCGTCTCCAGGTCTCTTCACTTATGATGTTCTTTTTGGTCCTTTAGTCCAAGTCCTGTAAGGAAACTGAGTTTGGAAGTTTAACTGAACCCCGCCCCCCTTTTTTTCTTAACAAATTGAACTAGTACTTTTTCACTCAGAAATAGTCCACAAATCTTGCTGCTCAAGTAAGTCATTGATCTGTATGAGAACTTTGGTAGGGAACTTACTTTGTTTGTTCAGTAGAATTGGAAGGATGTAGTAGGAAGCACCTCTGTTTTTACTCACCATATTCCCCAATGCCCAGCCATTTCCTGGTCTATCATCAGTGCTCTATAAATACTTGCTCATTGAATGAGTACTAAATTTTATTTTTGTTTTAGTGCCTGCTCGGTGTCTTATAGTTCCATGGTTCTGTAATAAAATCTAGGCCTAAGGTGGATGACGTACTATAGTATGACTTGAGTAATCTTCTTTTAAATTTAAATATAAGATGGAGAATATTATTTTAACATTTTCTGTATCACATAAGAACTGGTATGTGAATCTTCAGCTTAATGAGGCTCTTTTTGAAATCACTGTGAGTGATATTAAGAAGAAATTCGTTGTACAAAATACTAGCCAATAGGATATAGCAGCACATAAAAAGGATTATTCACCACGACCAAGTGGGATTTATTCCTGGGATGCAAGGTTGGTTTAACATTCGCAAATCAATCAATGTGATACAAGACATTAATAAAAGAAAGAACAAGAACCATATGATCCTCTCAATAGATGCTGAAAAAGCATTTGACAAAGTACAGCACCCTTTCTTAATCAAAACTCTTCATAGTGTAGGCATAGAGGGTACATACCTCAATATCATCAAAGCCATCTACGAAAAACCCACAGCGAATATCATTCTCAATGGAGAAAAACTGAGAGCTTTTCCCCTAAAGTCAGGAACACGGCAAGGCTGTCCACTATCACCACTGCTATTCAACATAGTACTAGAAGTCCTAGCCTCAGCAATCAGACAACAAAAAGAAATAAAAGGCATCCAAATCGGCAAGGAAGAGGTCAAACTCTCACTCTTTGCAGATGATATGATACTTTATGTGGAAAACCCAAAGGACTCCACTCCAAAACTGCTAGCACTCATACAGGAATTCAGTCAAGTGTCAGGATATAAAATCAATGCACAGAAATCAGTTGCATTTCTATATACCAACAACAAAACAGAAGAAAGAGAAATTAAAGAGTCAATCCCATTTACAATTGCACCCAAAACCATAAGATACCTAGGAATAAACCTAACCAAAGAGGCAAAGAATCTGTATTCAGAAAACTATAAAGTACTCATGAAAGAAATTGAGGAAGACACAAAGAAGTGGAAAAACATTCCATGCTCATGGATGGGTAGAATAAATATTGTGAAAATGTCTATGCTACCTAGAGCAATCTACACATTTAATGCAATCCCCATCAAAATACCAGCAATTTATTTCAAAGAAATGGAACAAATAATCCTAAAATTTATATGGAACCAGAAAAGACCCCGAATAGCCAAAGGAATGTTGAAAAAAAAAAGCAAAGTTGGCGGCATCACAATTCCAGATTTCAAGCTCTATTACAAAGCCGTCATCATCAAGACAGTATGGTACTGGCACAAAAACAGACACATAGACCAGTGGAACAGAATAGAGAACCCAAAAATGGACCCTCAACTCTATGGTCAACTAATCTTCGACAAAGCAGGAAAGAATGTCCAGTGGGAAAAAGACAGTCTCTTCAACAAATGGTGTTGGGAAAACTGGTCAGCCACATGCAGAAAAATGAAACTGGATCATTTCCTGACACCACACACAAAAATAGACTCAAAATGGATAAAAGACCTCAATGTGAGAAAGGAATCCATCAAAATCCTCGAGGAGAACACAGGCAGCAACCTCTTCGACCTCAACCGCAGCAACTTCTTCCTAGGAACCTCACCAAAGGCAAGGGAAGCAAGGGCAAAAATGAACTATTGGGACTTCATCAAGATTAAAAGCTTTTGCACAGCAAAGGAAACAGTCAACAAAACCAAAAGACAACTGACAGAATGGGAGAAGATATTTGCAAATGACATATCAGATAAAGGGCTAGTATCCAAAATCTATAAAGAGCTTCTCAAACTCAACACCCATAAAACAAATAACCCAGTCAAGAAATGGGCAGAAGACATGAACAGACATTTCTCCAAAGAAGACATCCAAATGGCCAACAGACACATGAGAAAGTGCTCAACATCACTCGGCATCAGAGAAATACAAATTAAAACCACAGCGAGATACCACCTTACACCAGTCAGAATGGCTAAAATCAACAAGTCAGGAAATGACAGATGTTGGCGAGGTTGCGGAGAAAGGGGAACCCTCCTACACTGTTGGTGGGAATGCAAACTGGTGCAGCCACTCTGGAAAACAGTATGGAGATTCCTCAAAAAGTTGAAAATGGAGCTACCCTACGACCCAGCAATCGCACTACTGGGTATTTATCCTAAAGACACAAAGGTAGTGTTCCTCAGGGGCACGTGCACCCGAATGTTTATAGCAGCAATGTCCACAATAGCCAAACTATGGAAAGAACCTAGATGTCCATCAACAGATGAATGGATAAAGAAGATGTGGTATATATATACAATGGAATATTATGCAGCTATCAAAAGAAACGAAATCTTGCCATTCGCAACGACATGGATGGAACTGGAGGGTATTATGCTGAGCGAAATAAGTCAATCAGAGAAAGACAATTATCATATGATCTCTCTGATATGAGGAACTTGAGGGGCAGGGTGGGGGGTTGTGGGGGGTAGGGAGGGAAAAATAATGAAACAAGATGGGATGGGGAAGGAGACAAACCATAAGAGACTTCTAATCTCATAAAACAAACTGAGGGTTACTGGGGGGTGGGAGGGTAGGGATAGGGTGGATGGGTTATGGACATTGGGGAGGGTTTGTGCTTTGGTGAATGGTGTGAAAGATGTAAGCCTGATGATTCACAGACCTGTACCCCTTGGGCAAAGAATAAAAATAAAAATTAAAAAAAAAAAAAGAAGAAGAAATTCGTTGTAGAATAAAATGAATAAGTATTATATTATTCATGAAGTTTTATACTTTAATTATATTGGGAATCACACAAAGCAATTATATGTTGTAAACTACCACATTTTCATTTGTAGGGAGACTGTAAGTTTTACTAATCTTAAATCAAACTTAAACAAACAAGCACGTCATTTATATGCTATAAGATTTACCCGTAAGTAAAAATTTAATAATTTTTCACCAATTCATAGAATTGTACAACCATCACCACAGTCCAGTCTTTGAATATTTGCATCAGTCTAAAAAGTTCTCTTAGGGACCTTTGTGATCATTCCTTGTACCCGGGCCTAGACAATTAGTGATGTGCTATCTGTGTATATAGATTTGTCTTTTCTGGGGATTTCCTAAATCGTCTTTTGTGTCAGAATTCTTTCACTTAACATCACGTTTTTGAGGTTCCTCGATGTTGTGGGATATATTGGAATATGGTTGGTTACTTTTTATTGTTTAGTAGTATTTCATTGTATAAATACATCAGATTTTGTTTATCCATTCCACAGTGGGTGGACATTTGGATTTTTTCCAGTTCAGGACTATTATGAATAGTGATTCTGTCACATTCACATGCAGGCCTTTGTGTGGACACATGCTTTCATTTCTCTTATGCTAATATCTAGGAGTAGAGTTGGTGGCTCATATATGGTAAGTTTATGTTTAACTGTTTAAGAAATTACTGGACTCTTCCAAAGTGGCTGTACTGTTTTACATTTCCACTAGCCTAGTGGGATGCTGATTTCAGTGTTCCTTCCTCGGTAATAGTTGATAATGCAGCCTTTGAGACTATAGCCATTCTGTTAGATGTGTATCTTATTGTGGTTTTCAATTTACATTTCCTTAAAGACTAATGACATTGGCCATATTTTCATGTGCTTGTTAGTCATCTTACATCTTCTGTTGTGGAATGTCTATTAAAATCTTTTGCCCATCTTTTCTGTGTTGTCTTCTTATTATGAGTTATTGACATTTTTATATATCCTGGATACACGTGCTCTATCAGATTTGCAAATGTTTTCTCCCAGTCTGTAGCGTGTCTTCATTTTCTTAGTGATACCTTTTCAAGAACAGAGTTTTTTAATTTTGTGGTCCAGTTAATTGAATTTTTCTTTCATTGATTATGCTTTTGTGTCATATGTAAGAAATTTTGGCTTAGCCCAAGGTCAAAACAGATTTTCTCCTATATTTTCCCCCAGAAGGTTTATAGTTTTATAGAGGAAAGGGTAGTCTCTCAACAAGTGGTGCTGGGACAATTAGATAGCCATGTGGTCTGTTCTTTCCTTCAAATAATTCCTGGTGGTACTTTTGTCTGAAATCAGTTTATCATAAATAGAAGGATTTATCTCTGGACTCTACTGTGCTGCATTGATGTAAATGTCCATCTTTAGACCAATACCACATCGTCTTGATTACTGTAGCCTTATAGAGGGTTTTTTAAAGCTGGGTTATAAAATTCCTTCTACCTTCCTTTCTTCCTCAAAATTATTTTGCCTACTTTACATTCTTTGCATTTCTGTATATAAATTCTGTATGTTAAGATTAGTTTGGTAGCTTTCAGTGAATAGTTTGTTTTTGTTGCTGAATTTATTGCTAAGGATTTTATTTTTTTAAAAGCTCTTATGAGTAGAATTGTTTTCTCAATTTCACTTTTGAATTGTTGGTAGTATATAGAGATGTAAGTTAACTTTTACTATTGGCCTTGTAGCTGTGACTTTCCTCAATGTGTTTATTCATTCCAGTAGTTTTTGGAGGGGGTAGATTTCTCAGGTTTCGCTATATACAGGATCATGTTGTCTGAGAATGCAAACATTTTTCTTGTTTTCAAATGTTTTGCTTTCAATTTTTCTTTCTTACCGTATTTCACATTCCAGAACTACCCATACACTGGTGAATAGAAGTGACTGCAGGATATATAAGTAGTTTGTATTAATCTTTGTAGGTTATTATAGTTTTCCTTGGTGTTTCGTGTGACCACATCAATCATGACCATAAGTTGAACTTACTCATCCTTATTGATTTTAATAGTACATATATTTTTAAAAAGCCTCTAAACATTCAATAAAATTTGAGTGAAGTTTTTAGATATTAACTCATACCTCAGCTTTTCCAGTTTTGTGTCGATAGTTTATACTTTTTTTTTTAAGGCACAGCAAATTTGTATTTTAGCTGATGGACTATTTTCAGTTTCTGTAATCTGTGTCTATGTGTGTTCAATAGTGCAGTTCAAGTCACTATTCATTCTCACCACTGTCAGATTTCTAGGCATTTGGTTGGAAGTAATTTGGCACTGTATTTGGTTATTGGGGAACTTGGAATTAAAAGGCAGTACACATATTTTTTATTTTCAAAGGAAAATTTTATGTCCTACTGTGTTTTTGAATAATTTGTTCTGTTGCAAACTAACCAACCCATTTTTATGTTTTCTGCAATGACTAGCACTGTACCTACTATGCACTCAGAAATTATTGATGGTTCCCAGGTTAAATCAGTAAACAGTTTATTGTCCTTTGTATTTGATGTGAGAATATTTTCTCTAAGGAGACTAGAGTTTTTGTTTCTCCAGCTTTTCTAACATATTACCTCTATTATTAGTTATTTTAATATAGTTTCATGAAATTACTGAGTTTTACAGCTGGAAGGGAAACATGATTAGTACTACAACCTACTTACTTTATTGATGAAAAAACTAGAGTACAGTGAGGTAAAATACTGTACTTGGTGAAATATTAATATGTCCTATCAGAACTAGTTCTTGAGCCTCGCTTCATCTACTCTGCTACACCTAATTCTACTCCCTCCTCAGAAGACTGACAATGATGTCACTTTTAAGAAGCTTTCATGTCCCTTTCAGGAAACCATCCCAGAAGCACCTGGGTGGCTCAGTCCATTGAGCATCTGACTCTTGATCTCAGCTCAGGTCTTGACCTGAGGGTCATGAGTTCAAGCCCCACATTGGGGGATGGGAGTCAAAGTGTCAAAATGTTAGAAGGAAGGAAGGGGGGGAGGGAGGGAGGGAAAGAAGGGAAGGAAAAAAAAGAAAGAAACCATCCCACCCCCAAATTAAAAGTTTTCTTACTCTGTATATCTAGATTTTATGAGCACATACAGCTTCTTTTGTTAAGTTTTCGGAGTATCTTTAAGCGGCAAAATACTTATTTAAAAAATTTACTTGGAATGAAACATCACTATATAGTTGTGGTTTTTCTAAGTGTAGAAGAACTTAGTTCCAGCATGAGTTTTAATTATAGAGCTTGCTTATTTTATGCAAATTATCCATTAAATGGAAAATAAATATGGGGATGGGCAGATAAATAACAAGACTCAGCCTAGGTATATTGTATAATACCTTATCTAGTGTTGTAATATAAGATAAGGATATTGGAATGCCCCAAATAATGGCAGGGATTCCTGCTGTCTCTCCATCCCTGTTTCCCTCCCTCTCTACCTGCCTGCTTCCCTCCCTTCTTTCCTTCCTTCTTCCTTCCTCCCATCTTTCCTTCTTTCTTTACCTAGTCCTGTCCTAAATCATAGCTCTTTTTTCTTTTTTTTTTAATTTAAATTTTAGGTAGTTAACATACAATGCAATATTGGTTTCTGGTGTAGAATTCAGTGGTTCATCACTTAAAAATCTCACCCAGTGCTCATCACAAGTGCCCTCCTTAATACCCATCCCCCATCCAGCCCATCCCCCACGCACCTCTTTCCAGCAACCCTCAGTTTGTTCTCCGTAAGAGTCTCTTGTGGCTTCTTTCCCTCTCCTTTCTTTCTTTTCTCCCTTCCCATATGTTCATCTGTTTTCTAAAATTCCACGTATGACTGAAATCATGTTATTCGTCTTTCTCTGACCGACTTACTTCACTTAGCATAATCACTCTAGCTCCATCCATGTCGTCATTCATTCTTTTAGATGGCTGAGTTATATTTCATTGTATATACGTACACTACATTTTTTTTTTATCCGTTCATCAGTCAGTGGGCATTTGGGCTCTCTCTATAGTTTGGCTTTTGTTGATAATGCCGCTATAAATATCAGGGTGCATATATGCCTTAGAATCTGTATTTTGGTATCCTTTGGGTAAACACCTAGTAGTGCAATTGCTGAATTGTTAGGATAGTTCTATTTTTAACATTTTGTGGAAATTCCATAGTGTTCTCCAGAGTGGCTGCACCAGTTTGCATTCCCACCAACAGTGCAAGAGGGTTCCCTTTTCTCCTCATCCTCACCAACATTTGTTGTTTCTAGTGTTGTTCAGTTTAGCCGTTCTGACAGGTATGAGGTGGTATCTCATTGTAGTTTTGATTTGTATTTCCCTGATGCTGAGTGACGTTGAACACCTTTTCATGTGTCTGTTAGCCATCTGGATGTCTTTTTTGGAAGAGTGTCTATTTGTGTCTTCTGCCCATTTCTTAATTGGGTTATTTGTTTTGTGGGTGTTGAGTTTTGATAAGTTCTTTGTACATTTTGGATACTAACACTTTATCAGATATGTCATTTGCAAATATCTTCTCCCATTCCTTGGGCTGTCTTTTAGTTTTGTCAATTGCTTCCTTTGCTGTGCAGAAGCTTTTAATCTTGATGAAGTCCCAGTAGTTCATTTTTGCTTTTATTTCCTTTGCATTTGGAGACGTGTCTAGTAAGAAGTTTGCTACGGCCGCATAGCTCTTTTTCTAAATGGCCCTTTGAGTGCACTGGGACTTGGATGTTTGTTTTGAAGAGTTTTACAGTTTGGTGTAATGTTACCTTAAATTTATTCAAGGCAGAAACTTAGGACTCAGCCCTTAATTCCTTTCTCCCATTCCCCCAACCATTTCTTAGTCATATAGCTTCTCTCTTCAGATTGTATCTCGAGGCACACCCAGGTGGCTCAGTCAGTGAAGCAGCCGGCTCTTGATTTTGGCCGAAGTCATAATCCTAGGGTTCTGCCATCAAGCCCCGAGTCAGTGGAATCTTCTTGAGGATTTACTCTCTCTTTACTCTCTCCCTCTCTGTCTCCTCGCCCCCACCCCGCTCATGTGCCCTCTCTCTAAAATAATTAAATTAATCTTTAAAAAAATTGTGTTTTGAATCTGCTTCCTCCCCTATATCTAATGCCACCTGTTCCAAAGTGTCATTGTCCTTTGACTTCTCCTGGCTCCCACTGCAGCCTCTCTAATCCATTTTTATACAGTTTAAAGTTGACCTTCTCAAAGTATTATGTGGATCATATCACCTCTTGCTTAGAACACTTTGTCAGTAACTGTCCACTGCACTTAGCATAACATCCAGACTCTTTTCTGTGGCTTATGCTACCTTCCCCATTGGCCCCAACTCTCTCACTCTCCCACCTGATCCCGTTCATTGACCACAGTCACACTGATGTCCTTGTCATTCCTCACAGGGTAGTAGTTTTCTGCTACAGGTTTTTTGCCATACTTTTTCATCTGCCTGGACCTCTTCCTCCAGCTTTGATAGCTAGCTCCTTCCCTCACTTTCTCAAACATATGTCCTTAGGGGGGTGCGCCACGAGCACTATGTCCATCCTATCCATTGTGAATTTCTTTTTCACATGTTAGTACAGCTTGTAGTTCTTTTGCCTGTTTTCTTGTATTTTCTTCCTTCTAAAGTGTAAATTTCATGAGAGTAAGAGATCCTGAATATGCTGTCTAGTCCATAATAGGTATTTAGTTTTTACCAACTGCTTGATTGAAAGAGTTTTTTGGACAAGTAGTTCAGCTTAAGCTAGTGAGTCTGTAGGGAAGAAAAAAAGAACCTGTAAAAGGTAATTGATTTTATCTAATCTTGCATTTTAAATGTAGCCATAAATTTATTTTGCTGCTATTAAATATAGCATTCAGTATGTAACATTAGACTGTAAATGTGTCTTAAAAATTTAAGTGCTGGTGTTCCAAACTACTTATCAACTGAAATTATGTCTTGCTTAAAGATTTATCATTTTTAAATGATCGTACATAAACTGGCTTGACCGTTTTGTATTTGGCCTTCTCATTTGTGACATTTTGTGCCATGTATGCTTATCACTTATTGCTTATTTTGAAGTATTTATTGTAGTCCATTTCCTGTGGAGTGCATACAGAGAGTTTTTATAATTCAAGTGGTAAACATTTTCCAGCACGTACTTTTGAGAAGCCGAATGGTGGTTGGGTCTGGGGTGGAGTAAGATGTTGGTTAGGTTGTGGGCAGAATTCGAGTTATGGGATCCACATTCCCATTCCTGAACTGGGGAGTGCTGACTCCCCAAGGTTTGAGGGGAACCTGGAGGTCAGCCTGACTAAAGTCATCTTCATTTCTTAGCCTCACTCCAAGTCACTTACTGGAGGATATATATCTTCTGCCCTTAACCTGAGGAGCTATGACTTTCCTTGATATGGAGGGAACCCTGGGGGAATTCCACCATATTGCAGACATGCTTTAAGTACCACATAGCCCAACTCAAAATACCTGACCTCTCCTCCTCTCCTGGTGAGCCTCAAAGTGGAGACTGAGGACATGGTTCATTGGCACGGTCCTTTCCCTGCTTCTGGCCTTGGCTAATGATACTCTCGGGTTTCCATGCTGTGTACTCTCAGTGAAGCTTCCAGAAAGAACACTTCTGGAGCAGATGTCTTGCCCAAATGTCCCTAAGCTGCTGTCAGTTACCTTCCTTGAAACCTTGGATAAAGTCTATGCTCAGTTCTATTCTTCACTCGAGGTTCAATCATAGCAGTACCTTCCTCGTAACGTCATCATGAGAATTCAGTGAGTTAGTGAACAGTAAAGTGTTTTGCATGATAGGTGACATTAGGCAAATACCATTTGTTGTGGTTGTCATCCTGAGGCATAAGAAAAGCACCACCACCCTCCCCCTCCCCCAAAGAGCACCATTAGAGATGTCCTGAAGAATGTCACTGGGGAGAAGTCTCTTTTCTAAGCATTATAGAATGAGAAGTCTATTTTAGAGGATGTGCTCTTCCCGTAACCTCCACTCTTTGCTAAATTTTTTCTCTCTCCCTTATCACATCTGTCAGAATAGAACATTCTCAGAAACTCAAGGCACACCATTCTAGGGGTTTATGTGTGGTCATGTTGATGGTAATATCTCTATGCTATTGGTTCATGTCCTACCTGTCACCTCCCTGGAATGTGTTCCCCAGTTCATTCCGGTAGTCCCCACGGCTGTTTCACTAGTGCACACAAACTCCGTGTGTTCTGCACTCTTGTCATGCATTTGCAGGAAGATAGATCCGCACCACCACCTCTGTGATGCATGCCTTGGGTAGCTCTTTGTCATTAGAGATGCTGTCTCTTGGTGCTCTTACAGATGCAAATTTCAGAACTTCCAAAATGGCATTGTGTTCACTTTAATCTTGACCCCTGTACTTGGACTCCAGGTCTCAGAGAATCTTTCCTGAACACAAATTTTATCTACAGACCCCTTTTGTATGAGCCCAGATTACGCCTTTTCTCCCTTACCCGTCCTTGCCACAAGCTGAGTGCTGTTAGGTCTCCACTCTCTGTGCCAATCAGGTCATACTCACACTAGTGGATATTTCTTCTCTCCCGCACCGCCCCACAGCAGGCATTCAGGGACCTCTGAGTCCTAGCATGACTTCAACTGCACTGAAATTCATATTTATTCATAAAAATTTATTCATAAAAATTGCAGTTACGATTTATTATAACCCATAATATACTATTAGGAATTTTTCGTATAGACAAATTACTGATCTTGACTCTTTAAAACAGTAAGCACTCACTGTCAGACTTTAACTGGTCCTTCATTTTGCACAAATTTGACGTGATTTCTGTGCCCAAGGCCCAAGGTGTTGGTGAATATATCTGTCTTGCACACTCTGCCTGACTCTTACTCTCTCTTGCCTTCCACACTCACAAGGGTGGTAAGTGGGACCTATTTCTTTTAGTACTCCTGGCTCACTATCCTTGGCTTGAGTTAGATTCAGTCCTTTAAGAAGCATCATCCCTTAACTAGTGGATTCAGGCCACAGACAGAAATCCTTTTCTTTTTATTTCTCCTTATTTCAGGGCCCCGAGCCACTTCCCTAGTTCCCTCCTTGATAGAGCTTCGCATTTTCAATCGACAGGGCGTGGGTGTCTTTGAGCAGGCATGATTATTCCTACCGGTAATTCTAATAACTGGTGGTAAATCGGTTATGATTACCTGCCTGTCCTTTCTTCTCCATCAGTTCATTTGGGGTACTCTTCTACTTTCCTTTTTCTATCTTTCACAGTATCTTTGAAAGATTCCTTGATTTTACATTTGTAATCTGGTGCTACCTGCAGAGACTTCTTATTCTGTTCATACTTCCTGATAATTTAACATGGAAATTCCACGTTTATGTTTTGTCTCAGATGCCTCCCAGCTCCAGTCCACTGTTCCCTGTGGGGAGCAGGGAACACTGCCAGAAATATTAAGACCACCTACTTAGGTGGTTTCATTCCTGTTATCTTCATTTCCCAAGGTAGTGGTTTCGGGGTTTTTTTTTAAGCTTGTGTTATTACAGGGCTTCGTTTTCCAACTTGATTGATGATGCCAAGCATTCACCGCTTTTCAGTTTCTCAGTTTAGAAGTAAGGAATTTTAAAAAGTCACTATCGATGCCTTTTATCATGAAAAAGACAAGTAGAAGGAATTAGTCTCTCTCACCCAGGGATGTCAGTGTGTGTATACCAGTGGGAACCAGACAGCATGTCTAGGTAAAATCACTTATCACAATGCAGCTACTTTTTCACTATGGTAATTGTAGATGAACTGGGTCACGTTAGAAATGTCAACAAGGCAAGAAAGGGAATAAAATGTCATCAGAATAATGCACATATGCTTACATTTCAATGGAGCTTAAAATCTTTTATAGGAATCAGGATTAGGAAGGGTTTTTCTTTTCATTATAGCGATAAATGTGAATGCAGTTACTGTCACTGTGACTCCTAGGTGTTCATTTTGGCCTCATTCCTGCTTTCCTTAAATTAGGGGGGAAAAAAATCTCAATTTTGCCAGTGGAAGTTGGTACAGATAGGAGTTTTTCAGCTAAGTAGGTAATAGGCATTATAGCAGCTTAATTTAAAAATACACTTTGAATTCATCTTTTAAAAGTAGGTTAGGAGAAGTAAAATCTAGTATAGTGTGAGCCGAAAACCACCATTTTGATACTAACACCATTTATATTCTAGGCCAGAATTTTAAAATTGGAAAAATAAAATACAGTTTTATTCATGATTGTTGATTTTGCATGATGCAAACTAGATGTTAATTTTAATTAATTTAGGCAAAGTAATCAAAGTTAGGGAAATAACACATTTATCAAGTTCATAAATAGTAATTTTTTTCTTATTTCAAGTAAGAGAATTAGAGATATAAAAGGTATAATAAAGTAGATTTCTCAAAGAACCATTAATAGACTAGTGCTTTTTTTTCCTTCAGTTTCAATTAAATCTGAAGAGATGAAATAATCCTGCTATGACTTTAAATGAATGTTTTCGTGGCTGCATAAATTGTGATTTGTCTTCAGCTGTAGGATTGTAGATGACAATTAAGCCTAGATTCTGATCCTTTTCCTCTCAAGCTTATTAAAATAGGCCCTTTTGGGATCACTGTGACTATCTCCCCAATTACTTTCATGTTATAACTTAACCCTGATTATAAACAGGCTTTAACTACTCCATAGTTCAGTTTAATCTTTCTGCATTGGCAAAGAAAAATTTATTCACTGTAAATAAATAGGCATTGGGACGTGGTCTTATATTTGGAAGATTAACTTACTGTGAGAATTGTGATTTTGATTTTGACTCCCAGCTTGTGATAGGATTAAGGTCGATTATTTTATCTCTTTATGAAATAGTGTAAGATAAATATCTACCTATAGGCATTACAATTCACAGGACCTTCACATTTGGACATAAACATTGCCAGTACGTAAAGAACATGTCAATTATTTTTATTATTTCCCCTTTTAACTATTTTTTAAATTCCCATTTATAGAATGAAAGATATAGGCAGTGAACTTATGTATAGGATCGATCATTTGTTTTGAGTCAGGCACAGACTAATAATGACGAGTCTGGTACGTAGGTATTTTGGGTTCGGTCTCCAGGTAACAGGTACTCGTGTGTAATAAAACTCACCACTTGAACTGGCATTGATTGTCATTGTCGTGGATAATCCTGGCAGGAGCAGCATTGATTGAATAAATGTAAAGATTGAATTTGCCTTCTTCTAGCACGGTGGTCACAGAAGCAGGACAAAGTATAAAAGCTGACAGCACCACAGCATTAAATCTATTCAACTGTACTTCAGAGAACAGAAATGACAGTGATTAAGGGTCCTGTTCGATTCTGGAAACAAGCATTCGCTGAGTAGCTCTGTAGCCCAGCACTGTGTTAGCTGCTGAAAGATACAAAAGGAGAAGGCAGTCTGGTTTGCCCCAAAGAAGTTGATCATCTAATTTGGGAGACAAACAATTCATAGATGAAACAGCTGGAGAACAAAACATGATGATATATAATCCAGTGTGGGTTTGTTGGTGCACCAGAAGACAGGCACAGCTGTCTGCTTGCCAAGTGAAGAGATAGATTTGTATCACGTAAAATTCTGTGTGGTGACATGAAATAACATAGCCTGGGTTATTGGAGATTTTTCATTATTTAAAAGGGGGAAAAAAAGTAATTTAAAAGATGTTTATTTAAAATGTCATTGAGCCCAACCCAAACACCAGTTAGAGACATGATTAGGTACATGAGATAGTCAATAAATTCAAGAACACTTTACTCTCTTTTTCTGGCTTGGTCCATCAAATATGAACCGCATTAGGTTTTATCCAGTGTTAGTTCTTTTCCTTCGATATCTGAAAGATTCACTCAGTAAGTCTTCTCTGTATCTAAATATAGTTTCTATTTCCAGTGTCCAGGTATTCTAGGTTGTGTTGATTAGAAAGTTCGCCTCAGAGAGCATAGTTTTCTGCTTAGCTTTGCGGAAGGAGGCCGTGTGGCCGAGCAGCCTCACTACCTTCTGGTTTATTATTATTATTTTTCTTCATTTCTTGCTGAGTGGTAATGGTCTAGGAGACTTATTATTATTATATTATTATTATTATATTCCTACCGTGGTAAGAACAACTAACATGAGATCGCTCAACAAATCTTAAGTTTTAATACAGTATCATCAGTTGTAGATAGATGCAGTATTATACAGCACATCTTTTTTTTTTTTTAAGTTTTTATTTATTTGAGAGAGAGAGAACATGAGTGGGTGAGGGAGGGGGCAGCAGGAGAGGGAGAAGCAGACTCCTGCTGAGCAGAGGGCCTGATGCAAGGCTCCATCCCAGGACTCCAGGATCATGACCCGAGCCAAAGGCAGACGCTTAACCCACTAAGCCACCCAGGCGCCCCTGCACCCATCTTTAAAACTTAATCATCTTGGATAACTCAAACTTGATGCTTAGTGTTTAGCAGCTTCCCATTTCCCCTCCCCCAGCCTGTGGCAACCACCATTCTCCTCTCTGCTTCTGTGTGTCTGACTATTGTAGAGACCTCATTGTAAGTGGAATCATGTCTCTTCTTCTGTGACTAGCTCATTTCACCCAGCATAATGTCCTCAAAGTTCAGCTGTGTTGTTGCATTTTGTATGATTTTTTTTTTGGTGGGGGGTGGGGTGGAGGGGGGAGTAAGGCTGAAAAATACTGCATTCCATTCCACATACCACATTTTCTTTATCCATTCATCTGTTGATGGACTTTGACGTTGTTTTGACATCTTGGCTATTGTGAATAATGCTGCAGTGAACATTAGTTCAAATATCTCTTCAATATCCTGATTTCAGTTCTTTTGGATGAAGACCCAGAAATACAGTTGCTGGATCATATGGTATTTCTCTCTCTCTCTCTCTCTTTCTTTCTTTCTTTTTCTTTTTTTTTTTTTTTAGGAATGTCCATACTGTTTTCCAGAGAAGTTGCACCATTTCGCATTCCCCCCAACAGGGTATGACAGTTCTAGGTTTTCCACATCCTCGCCAACACCTAATACCTCATGGTTTTTTAATGACAAAATACAGCCATCTTAACAGTTTTGAGGTGATATCTTATTGTGGTTTTGACTTACATTTCCCTGATAACTAGTGATGTTAACATCTTTTCATATACCTGTTGGCCGTTTGTATGTCTTCTTTGGGAAATTACTCAATTCCTTTGCCTATTTTTTAATCTAGTTATTGAGTTTTTTGCTACTGAGTTGGAAATGTTCATTTTATATTTGGGGTATCAGATATTTGGTTTTGCACCCATTTTCTCCCATTCCATAAGTTGGTGGCTTGGAGTGGTTCAAATTCAGAATAAATACAGTTTACTCCCTACCACTCCATACTCTTAAAAATGGTTTTGCCAACTCTTAGAGCCTCTCAAATAATCTAAAATAAAGTTGAGTTGATGCCATAGTCTGTTGGTAGTAGGCATTAGTGCTGTTATTTTGGCTAAGTGTCATTGACATGAAATACAATCATGAAACATGAACTACATGAAATACAATTAGTAAGTTAATAAGCTTATTAATTATTCACCTGGAATTTTTGGTGTTACAATTTTTCATAGTAGTCCTTTTTGATGTCCACTCAGTTCCTTTTGGCCAGACTGTTATATTACTTAAGTGCTTAAACACCAGGATATTTGGAGACTAACACTCTTGTCTAGCAAATGGGAAATCTTGTATTTTATTATTTTGAACTGTTTTCTTCAGAGTCATTATTTCCTTACACAAGATATCTAAGTTTTCGCTTCTGTAGGTGATATTTCCTGGCTAGGGATAATACAGGAAATTCTCCACTTCAATTGAAAAGAGTGAAATTTGAAGTTTTTGCTTTTGTTCCACTAAGCTTTCTCTGAATACCTGTTTCAAAAGCAAATTGAGACAGTGTGGTTTGGGCCTTCTTCTGAATGTAGTGTGGTAGTCTTGAAAGCACCAACATCATATCTAGTATGTTATATGTTGCAGAATGTAGTAGCTACAGTCATACTTTTCTGTTTTCATGGTGTGGTCAGTACTTAGCAGAACTGAACAGTATGACCATATTTTTCTTTGCTCCCATTAGTAGCACTTCTGGGACTTCACAGTCACTTCAAGCAGTGCCCTGAATTGCCGTCTAGAACATTATTTTTTAAACATAAAAATGAGATTATAGGAAACATTGTAAAAATAAACATTTTGGGGGCACCTGGCGGCTCAGTTGCTTGAGTGTCCGACTCTTGGTTTGGGGTCAGGTCTTGATCTCAGGGTTGTGAGATTGAGCCCCGCGTCAGCCCGGCACTTAGAAGGGAGTCTCCTTGAGATTCTCTCTCTCCTTCTCCCTTTGCCCTTCCCCACCACGCTTCTCTCTCTCTCGCTCTCTCAAATAAATAAGTCTTTTAAAAATTAGCGTTTGAAAATTCAAATGATTTTATTAATGTGGCACCAGATAAGTTCTTTCAACTTCATCAGAATTTTATCTGTTTGAGTCTACCTCAAACGTACTTCCTTTTCTGAGGCTTTCCATTCTTTTCTCTTCATTCTGTTTTCTCCTTGCCCTCCTGAGTTCTCCTTTCTCTTCCCATATTCCTTTCTCCATTTATCTACCTTTTCCCATGGTACCTCTGCTTTCTGTAATCACCTGTATTCACTTCCTTTCTCAGTGTTCCGTATCTCCTTCTTGTGCTTTTCTGTCTTCTCTCTCTCTCTCTTTTTAAAGATTATTTATTTATTTATTTGACAGAGAGAGAGAGAGATCACAAGTAGGCAGAGAGGCAGGCGGAGAGAGAGAGGGGGAAGCAGGCTCCCCGCTGAGCAGGGGGCCCGATGTGGGCCTCAATCCCAGGACCCTGAGATCACGACCCGAGCCGAAGGCAGAGGCTTTAACCCACTGAGCCACCCAGGCGCCCTTTTCTGTCTTCTCTTTCCTGAATCTAAAAAAGGACACACCCCAACAAACCCAATGTTGTTCTCTTCTTATCTGCCTGTCCTGTGTTCATTTTTATGTGACGAAGTTGAAGGGAAATAGGAGTTTGGATGGGTGAAATAGAGGTTCATTTTAAAAAATATTTGTTATTAACGTTAACAAGTATTGTGATGATTGTTAATTAACCCAAGAGTGGGTAAAATCCACAATGATCCTTGTGTGAAAAGTTATGTTAGTATAGATTTTTTGGTGGAAAGACATAATTTATACAAGAGTACAGATTTGTGACTGACATTAGAAATAAGCTTTGGTGTTCCCTTTTCTTTAATCATTGATCTCTTCAGTGGAAGACATTTATTTTTTAAATTCAACTTGTTGATGTAGTATGTTGCTATAGGATCCTGTGAATTACTTTAAGCTTGAAACAAAACCAAAAACAAAATGTTGGACAGCTAAACGCAAAGGCTTCAGAGCAGTTTGGGATCATCGAAATGGTTAGTCCAAACATGTGAAGGCATTAAGCATTAAACTGATCCATATTTGAAAAAGACAGAAATGATTACTGGTTTAAGTATTACCCAGTGGTACCTTGTCAGAGGTAAGTCTCCATCACAGTCTTGGTTCTGTGCTTGTTCAGTCCACTCCCTGAGTGATTGTCCCATATAAGGAGTATGGGTTTGGGTTTTCCTATCATTGCCAGTAGAAATGGGGGTTTATACCTTAAGTAGGATTGATATTGCTCACTTGACTATGAACTCCTAGAGAGTGTACATATTAAAAAAGTTTTTTTAACCAACTGTTCGATTAATGTTGAAATGCAGTACTAATCCTGTTACAGCATAGAGGGTACTTGATTATGGGGTTCTTGGAGCAGAACCTTGAGGTTTGTTGAATAAAACTTAATGGAAATTTATTTTTTTTTTAAAGATTTTATTTATTTATTTGACACAGAGAGAGAGATTACAAGTAGGCAGAGAGGCAGGCAGAGAGACAGGGAGAGGAGGAAGCAGGCTCCCTGCTGAGCAGAGCGCCCGATGGCGGGCCTCGATCCCAGGACCTGAGATCATGACCTGAGCCGAAAGCAGAGGCTTTAACCCACTGAGCCACCCAGGCGCCCAACTTAATGGAAATTTAAGCTGATTTCTAACTGTTAACAGATGTAACATTTAGGGAAACATTTTAAAATTACATTAAACCAGTTAAGACTGGTCAGGACAATCATCAAAGATGTAAAAGTTGCCCAGTCTAGATTCATTGAAAACTCCTGCCTTTAGCCTGTTAATCATGAAAATGTTCTGTTCTTAATTATCATATGTTCCAGAAAATTCGGGCAGTTTTTCTATGTCACCAATGCTGTGAACAATTGGGCTGACAATTTCCTGAAATCTTTTATTATGGTGGTTGCACATCATTCTAGAAATAGTATTTTAAGAAATGTCTTGCTTAGAAGCATCATTTCTTCCAGAAAGGAGCCTTTCTTATTGGTCTAAAAACTTAAAGGATATGGCATCCTATTGGAACTCTGGGGTATTAACTATTTTCAGACCTTGTTTGTATGTAACGTGAGCCATATTGATTTTCAGATAAAATGAATTTATTCGGAACAGGAGATTTTCACATGCTAGGATCAGATAATTTTTTGTCTTATTAAATTTACTTGGATTACAGCTAAGAAAATTACTTTGAAACACCAGTGATATTATATTCACACCCCTTACCTTTGCTGTCACTTAATCATAACCAAGGATTCGACTGTTAACCTCACTCTTCTCAGTAAGAATTGATAGTATTAGTACAGATCAGGAAACAGACGATTTAACAACAGTGTTGACTTGGAAGAGGTGCAATATGTATTTATTGCATTTTAAAAAAATAAATATAACCAACTGAACCTTATTAAGTAATAATCTGTCCATATAATCAAAAGCAGATTAGAGATGATAGCTAGTAACATGATTGAAATATTTTTTTGCGGTACCTGGGTGGCTCAGTGGGTTAAAGCCTCCACCTTCAGCTCAGGTTGTGATCTTGGGGTCCTGGGATCGAGCCCCGCATCGGGCTCTCTGCCTACTTGTGATCTCTCTCTCTGTCAAATAAATAAATAAAATCTTAAAAAAAAAAAAAGGAATATTTTCTGGGGCACCTGGGTGTCTCATTCATTAAGCATCCGACTCTCAACAGCTCAAGCCATGATCTCAGGGTCTTGAGATTGAGCCTGGCATTGGGCCCCATGCTGGGCACAGGTATGCAAACTCACTCTCTCTTCAAAAAAAAAAAAGAGAAGAGAAAAGAGGGCGCCCTGGGTCACTCGGTCCATTAAGCATCTGCCTTCGGCTCAGGGCATGATCTCACAGTCCTGGGATCAAGCCCTGTGTTGGCTCCATGCTCAGTCTGCTTCTCCCTCTCCCTCTATGATCTCTCTCATTCTCTCTCAAATAAATAAATAAAATCTTAAAAAAGAGAGAGAGAAATTTTCTAAGGGTACTTCGGCTTACATATCTTGAATATAATTGTTTTGGCATCACTACAATTCAGAATAAAGACATGATGTGGTATTGTTCTTTTTCAAAATTCCTGACCTTATGATAGAAATAAATTAAAAATAAATCACATAGTTTTTATAACTGGAATATTAAATCTATTTTAATAATACTAATGAAAGAGGAAATGCACAGTTTAACTGTGCTTTTTACTCTGCAAAGGCTGGCCATTTCACTCAAACTGAAGAGTCTCTGTATTAGCCTACAAAATCCTAAATGATACAATGCCCTCAACGTTTCCTCTCTCATCTTATTTTCCACTCTTCTCTCTCCCTCACTCAGTTCACTTCAGCTACGCTAGCCTTTTTACTGTTCCTCAAACATCCCAGGGACCTTCTACTTTACGGTTTATCACTTTCTAACATACTGTGTAATATTTTTATTTTTTAAGAACATAATGTGTGAAATAAAACACCGAAGGCTATTCAGAGATAATGGATGTGTACTACAGATAGGAAGTTAAGTAAATAATAATTTTTACAAAATCCTCAAGACCTGAAGAAAACTATTAATCTTCAGATAGAAGAGCTAAGCAGGTGTCAGGAGAATAAATGAATAAAATACTCCCATATAAATACATACTCTTAAGTTTCAGTTTGCCAAAGAAGAAAATCTTAAGAGATTCCAAAGAAGCAAAAATAAATAAATAAATAAAAATAAAAATAGGTTACCAACCAAAGTTTAACAAAACTGTTAAAGTCATCAGCAACCCTGAATTCTGGGACATAAGGAGGAAGGATCATTCTGGCTCTATACAAGACTTGTTTTGAAACTAGACATGTATATACCCAGCCAAACTATCCATAAAATGTGAACACAAACAAAGATAACTCAGACGTGCAAAAACTCTGAAAGTTGCATCTCCTATAAAATGACCAAAGATGAAGAGATGAGAGCCAGGAAATAGTGAATCTAGACCTAGCTGTGTAATAGGAAAGTAGAATACCTGAAATAGGTGTGTGACAGTTTTGCAGCTGTCCGAGAAGGCAACAGATTTGGACTGATGCTCACCATCTAACAAACAAGCAGCAGTCCCACAATTAACAGCCACAGGGAATTACAACTTTTACAATTCAGAATCCCGAAAGGCCAGAGGGACCCCTCTAAGGAATTACAAAGTATTATCTCCATTTAATGTGTATCTGAATGATGAGCTGCTGCTTATTAGCCCGCACTGTCTCTTCTTAACTCTATCAGTGTTTTTTGTTTTTAAAAAAAAGTAGATGACTAGATTCTGCCACACTTCACAAGTGGAAGAAAATGAATAGTAATCTTTATTGTATATAAAATACTTACAAAAAAACCACAGATCTGAAATTTTATCACACAAATGATTGATGTGTGTGTCATCTTACAAATAGTACCTTCAGAGTATGGCCAGTTGGATTGACGGAGTAAGGGTTTTCTAGCAAGATGAAAAGTCAGAGACTGCTGTGACCCAGACTCTTCTCTGAGTGGCCAGTTAGGAGAGCTGTTGCCCTTTCTCCCCAGTATCCCCGAGGCTCCACGTCAGCTGCTTCCTGTGCTCTGCCCACCGTTTATTCTTTAAGGGATCTTGACACAAAGGGGGCTCTGAGACCCTTTTAAAATCAGCTCTCTTTAACCTTAAAGACAAAATTATCCCACTGGGTACGTTTTTAGAACTCATACTGTTTTTGAGCTAGTTCATAACTCGATCTGTGTTTAAATTATTTACAGATGAGTACAGTTCCAGCCAAATTGCCCTATTTAAATGCATCATTACTGGACCCTTCAATAGTTTATCCATTGAACACTGAATTTTACTTCATTTCAAATATGTTTGCCTAAGCAGTCTGTGTCATTCCTTATTCATCCATTTTACTGTATTACAGTAGCAGTTTTGCCCATCTTCAAAGCCATATTGTACTAGATTATTACTGTCATGAGAATTTATATGTGAAGTATTTTCCTGTTTTCATGACCTTATTTTAATGATTGTTACAAAATTGAAATGATTTTCCCTTTCAGTGCTATCCAGTACTTTTTTGTTTGTTTTAAGAACAGGCAGTCTTTCCAATGCCTAACTGAAGAGTGTCTGTTAGTTAGCAAAGCTGTCCAAATGACGTTCTCCATCTTTCCCTGGGAATATTTCTTTGAGAAATTCATTGCATTAGTCTGGTGCTGCTGACTCTGCATTCCTCTTATTTCTGCCTCCACTGTCAACCTGGCGTCCACAGCAGATTTTGATTCAGACCCATCTTCCCAGCCTCAGTGCCAGTGAAAATTCACCCTCTTCTCACTACCTTTCTTACTGCCAAAAGGGACCCTGACCCTTGGGACATGTTCACTTCACTTATTACCATCCCCCTATTTTTGTTTGTTACCCTTAGCCTGTTCTGTTAAGGTAAAACCTCAGCTTTCTAGTTACCATGGGTTCTTACAAAGCCCTTAAAACCCCAAATACTTTGCATTTTGTTTTTCTGCGCAAATCCCTCAAACAGCTTCCCATCTTAAAATAGTTGCCAGGATCCTAACAGTGGCCTTTTATAACGTGTCCCACTGGTGTCTCTCTTAACCAGTCATCCATTAATTTCCCTCTTGCTTACCGTGTTCCAGTCATAATGTCTCCTTGTTGCTTAAAGACACCATATGTTCTTTCTCCTCAGGGACTTCGTATTTACTCATTTCTTTGTCTAGAATGTGCTACTCCCAGATAATCCTGTAATTTATTCCTTCAGTTCTGTCCAGCCTTTATTCAAATGTCACCTTATCAGTGAGTCCTTCCCTGTGTACCTTAGGAACTAATAATTCACCATATTTTTAGCTTACCCCATGCCCTGTAGCTTCAGACAAGCTATGTATTTTATTAGGTAAATTACATATTTTATGTATTTGTTTATTGTCTGTTAGCCTTCCCTGGAATGCATATGCTGTGAGAGCAGGGAGCTTTAGGGTTTTGTTTTGTTTTGTTTTATTTTAAGATTTTATTTACTTACTTGACAGAGAGACACAGTGAGAGAGGGAACACAAGCAGGGGGAGTGGGAGAGGAAGAAGCAGGCTTGCCATTGAGCAGGAAGCCCGATGTGGGACTCCGTCCCAGGACCCTGGGATCATGGCCTGAGCAGAAGGCAGACGCTTAATGACTGAGCCACCCAGGCACCCGGGGAGCTTTAGTTTTATAAACTGTTAAGTTCTGAGCACCTGGAATAGTGCCCAGCCCATCATAAATAATTGTTTTTTAAATGGATGAATATAATAATTGCTACTGTGCTCCATACTTCATATGGATGTACATTTTTGCTAGAATCGACCAGTCTCTTCCAGCACGAGCATGGAATTATGATCTAATTACTTGGGTTCAAATACTATTCCTGTGACCTTGTACAAGTACTTAATATCTCTGTATCTCATACCTTATCTCATAGGTTACTTGAGGATTGAGTTAATATGTGTAAAACAATTTTAATAGTGTCTGGCACACATATTTTATCATCTTATGTCTAAGGAAATATTCAACATCATCAGATTTGCGTTTGGCATTTTTTTTACTGTATCAAGCATTTTTATTTGTGAATATTTATGATAAGATTCTTTTGAGCCCAGAGTACTGGTCCTGACACTGTGGATTGAATTCTGTCCTAACTCACTTTGTTTATCTTTGTTTTCTTATGGCGATTTTGACACTTGAGTATCAAAAACTTTCTTTAGGACAGAGAGATTTAGCTCCTATGTCCCAACGATGTTACATAAACCCACTTGTAGACCCCTACCTCATAACATCTTTGAAGCTTTCTATTTCTAATCAGACCTGCTGTGGTTCAGCCCAGTTTGGTTCAAACCAGTTTGCCAGTGGATTATTCACAAAAGGCAGCTAACATGCTGCTGGTAACAAAACAAACATGTAACTATATCCCAGACTTCTTAAATAGCTATAGTATGCAATCCTGACATGCCGTTAGGGACAAACCCTTCAGAATGTGGCTGTGAAGTCTGTGGCTCTCCAGCTCCCATAGAAAAATTCAGCTCAGTATGAAGTGGCTCTTGAGCTTGACACAGTTGAGCACAACTAATTTAGATAACTTCTCTGCTCTGGAGGGAGTGTGAAGTAGTGTTGTTCAGTTCAGAAGTAGTTGTTTTCATACGTATCTTAAGCAGTTCTTTAAATATGACTTGAATTTTCTTTTTAGTGAAAAACATTTCATTCTATCCGCTTTCTCTGTTCATTTCTGGATTATATTGAAGTCATTGCTCCAGTATTCATGTTCACCTGTTATTACTTCCCAGTTGGTTTCTCTGAAGACTTTTAAGTTTCCGGTGACAGTTCTACAAAAATTTAAAAACATACTGGCTAATGATGATTTTTTAAAAAACGAGAACATTTTAGCAATTATACTAAAATACTTTTATCTCCCTCCCCTCATTTGGGTTTTATGAAAAGTCAGAAGAAAAAATTGCCCGTTGTTTAAGAAAATAATACTTTCATCTTCAGGCTGAAGTTGCTAAAGGTAGCCTTTGGTCTCTATATGTTTTAGTGAACTATAGTATACCGACAGCTCAGTGAGTTACTACAAAATGAATATTCCTGTATAACACTACCCACTGAAGAAGGAAAACATCTGCATCTCTACAAGTCGTGTTACTGATTCCTAACCACTAGCCCTTCTTTGCTCCCTGAAGTCAACCATTTGTCCTACTATTCTAATATGCTGGATTAGATTTGTTTTTTAACTTCATATACATTGAATCAGTCAGAATGTATTATTTTGTCTCTGGGTCCTTTTGCCCAACTTTGTATGTGTGAGAGTCCTCCATATTTTGTGTAGCATTGCATTTGTCCCTGGCTGCATAGTATTTCACCATATAGCCATACCAGAGTGGATTTAACCATTTTTCCTATTGATGGGAATTTGAGTTCGTACTGTTATTGGAGCACTTGTACATGCATTTCTGTTGAGCATGTACTTAGATACGAATTGCTGGATCACAGGTTCAATTTCATTAGATAGTCAAGTTTCCCAGAGTGGCTGTACCAGGTCACTTCCCTCTAGCTGTATGTGACAGCTGTGGTTTCTACACATCTTTTTCAGTACTTGATATTGTTGTGTTTGTAATTTCTGGTGAGTTTGTAGACAGGTGTCACACTGAACTTACAGTTCACATTTCCTTGCTTTTTAGCGAGTCGAGCATGTTGGACGTGTGCATTGACTATTTAAGATAACCACTTATATAAAGTGCCTTTTCACCACCTTGTCCACTTATCTATCAAGTGGCCTTATTTTTAGTATTAATTTATAGAGATATTCTAGATACAGGCTTTTTGTTGATTGTATATGCTGAAATTATTTTTATCTACTGTGGCTTGCTTGCTTTTAAACTGTCTTAAGGTATCTTTTGAGGAAAATAAATTTTTTATTGTAATGTGATACAGTTTATCTTATTTATTCCTCAGCCATTTCTCAACTTCTACTTTCTGTGTCCTATTTAAGAAATAATTCCACTCTAATGTCATGAAATTTTCTTCGGTGTTATTGTTAGAAAAAAAATTTTTTTTTAAAGATTTTATTTATTCATTTGACACAGAGAGATTACAAGTAGCCAGAGAGGCAGGCAGAGAGAGAGGAGAGAGAAGGAAGCAGGCTCCCTGCTGAGCAGAGAGCCCGATGTGGGCCTCGATCCCAGGACCCTGGGATCATGACCTGAGCTGAAGGCAGTGGCTTTAACCCACTGAGCCACCCAGGCGCCCGAAAATTTTGTTTTTTTACTCCAACTTCCTTGATTGTATACTCTATTGATAAAAATTTAAGCGTATACGCACTCTACAGATAATTTATCTATAATAATCACATGTGTGCAGTATACTCATTTTTACATACAAAAACTGAAAATAGAAAATAAATACATAAATGTCTTTACTTCCTCACCTCAGTATATTACATTATGCATTGCCTGATTTATACATACCACGCTTTATGTCAAACTTTTTAGAACCAAATAATACTATCAAATAAGTTATTTAAACCGTCATGTAGAAGGGAGCCCCCTGTACTTGCTAGATGGGCTATGGCCCAATTCATGAATCACTTAGTAAAGCCAATTAGATCTTCAAAATAAATGAAAATATACTGTCAAGTAGGAAACTTCACTCCTTGATAATCCGGCCAGAAAGTTTTATTTGGAAATTCCCCTGATACCAGTTTAAGGAAATATTCTATAAGGCAGAAGTTATTCCCCAGATTTTTATAAGTTGTAATTTAGGAACCACCATAGTCTCAGATTATTTAGGCACATGACAGACCCTCAGCAAATACTTGATTCTTTCCAAAATGCATATTTAACAGTCCCTCACATCATACCTTTGTCTAAAGATTTTCTTATGTCTTTAAGATCTTCTTGGATAGACTAAAGACGAACTAACAATGAAATGTTAAGGGGAAAATGGCAGTTTTTTCTTTTTTCTTTCTTTTTTTTTAATATCTGAGTAAAGACTTTTGTATTTTAAAGAATTGTTCTATCTTCCCCCACATAAATTTGTGGATTATGATGACTTCAGTCACTAAGCCCAGTAAATGTCCTCCAGCTCTTTCTTTGCTCAGAAAGCTTCTTATTTGGGGGATCAGCACTCCCAAAGTTAGACCTTTTACAGATGGTGTTTTGGAATAAAAGCACATTTATATTATCTGTCTTCTGCAGGAATTCACATATTTTAAAAGAAGTCTTCTCTCAGCTCAAAATTTGTCTGTTTATTTGACCTTCTAATCTGTTCATATCTTGGACAACTTAATTTGGGATCTTTACCAAAAAAAAAAGGAGAAAATAGCAGTTATTTCTGGCTCTTAGGTTATTATCGTTTTAATATTCGAGTATTCCCTTGCAACTATGACTTTTTCTTAATCTCTATGTGAGGGTAAGGTCAAAAGAAAAACAATTTAAAGAATATCTTAGTATTAATTAGGTTTCAAAACAATCAAGAAGGAAATAGATTTCCTGGAATTATTTAAGCATCTGGTTTTCCAATAACCTCTACTATGTAGCCATTAGTTTTTTGGGTTTTTTTTAAAGATTTTTATTTATTTATTTATATGACACACAGAGAGAGATTACAAGTAGGCAGAGAGGCAGACAGAGAGAGAGGAGGAAGCAGGCTCCCTGCTGAGCAGAGAGCCCGATGCGGGCCTCGATCCCAGGACCCTGGGATCATGACCTGAGCCAAAGGCAGAGGCTTTAACCCACTTAGCCACCCAGGCGCCCTAGCCATTAGTTTTTAAAGGTGATTATATAGTTATCAGAAGATCTAAATCCTGATGAAATGGAATTTTAATACATTTGGGCTAGAGTAAAACGTTGTAGGTTTGGATATAAAGAGTGAAAAACAAAGGCTGATGTCACCAGAACTCATTGTACTCAGGACACCTTCTGAAGTTATATGCGTTTCATTAGCGTGTATACGTAGTCTGAAGGTTGGTAAATGTGTATGTTAACATCAAAATATCAGTGTTATTATTATATTCATATAAGTTTACTAATTACAGAATAAGTAGGAAATTAGAAATTATCAAGGTAGAGGTGTGCTGGGTTGGCTCAGTTGGTTTACCACCCAACTCTTGATCTCATCGCAGGTCTTGATCTTGGGGTCATGAGTTCATGCCACACATTGGGCTCTACACTGGGCATGGAGTCTACTTAAAAAAAAAAAAAGGAACAAGAAGAAGAAATTATTAAGTTAGAATAAAATCCATTACAAAAACATTATAAACATTTCCAAAAATATAAGAGATTGCAGGATACAAATTTCAAACCAGACTGCAATACATCTGACCATTTCTAGGCCACATCATCTGTTTAAATCCAAAAGAGGGGTGCCATGCAAGGCCACTACAATACATCCCCTATAATGACTGATGAAGACTTTTTTTTTTTTAATCAATGAGAGATGTTTTTGACTGAAAGATTATCAAAGTTTTTCCCTTCACATTGCTGAGTTCCAAACCATCTTGGGGTACCCACTGGAATCTGCCGGGATATATTGCTGAGTTCACCTGCACTACTTTTCACCAGAAACTCATGCTCTTTGTCATGTGTTGTTTTTCTTAACTGCATAAAGGATCAAAGCCTGTGTATTTTCCCTTATACCATACTACTGTGTGCTAACATCAGAATATTAATTAAACAGCCATCCCTACGTGACCTTGAATTCCCCTTAAATAAAATTTTAGAGTGCCTAAGTTCACTTCACTATAACTTTTGGGCAACACTGGAGTTTCACTTCTGATATAGATGAACTGTAGGGCAACCCTGTAAAAAATAATTAGAGAAAGTACAATGTCAAAGTCAGGAAAGGTGATGGGGATTAACGAGTACACTTGTGATGAGCACTGGCTGATGTGTGGAAGGAAGTCTTGAGTTACTATATTGTACACCTGAAACTGTATAACACTGTCATCTAACTCGCATTAAAGTCAAAACTTAAAAATAAAAAAAAATTAAAAAGGGAAAAGAAAACCAAGAAAGAAAGAAGGTTTGCAGAGGTAAACTGAATGAAAGAGGAAGAATAAAGAGTTTTACACCAGAGACGTGCAAAGGTTTAGGAAGACATGAGAACGTAAAGCTGGTCTATGCCAGGTGTTCCAGACCCTAAGTAGACATCAGAACAGCCTGTGCTGTTTTGTAGCTTTTGATGTGATTTTTATTTTGTTTTAATGCATCTATCCTGATCTAAAGATGTACAGCACCTTTGAGAGTGGTCCTGAGCACAGAAAATTTTTAATAGTAGTCCCTGTTGGTTCTGTTAGAACCAGAGTTGAAAACCACAGTGGCCTGGCTGTGCAGATAATCTTATTTTTCTTTACTTTCCCACCAGTCTTTAAAAACAATAGTAAAGAAGAAACCAAAAAATAGCTCAGTATACATTATTATAATTTTATGCTGTGTTAAATGTTAGTAATATTTGTCTTTAGCAATTTTTATTTTTAGTGAAAGAAAAAATGTATTAAACTATGCTATTAGTTCACTTCAAAGCCTGGTAACCAGCATATTCTTCCTTTAAAGTCAAAATTTTACCACATATGCTCTTTACCTTGATCTATTTAAGACTCTTAATGATTGGGGCTATTTCAAATATATAAATGATTACAAGTAAGTATTTACTTTTTACTGAAAGATCCTTTACTTTTTGTTTTATGCCTATAGTTAGTAGGTTCCCAAACATTATTCCAGTGATTGTTGTGGATCAGCATTTGAATCTTTCATCTGTCAGACATCTGGATAAATTAAATGACCTGGCTGTGGCAGATCACAAAGTCTGATTTTGTAACTCTCATTTGTCTTAATGTAGGATCTCAATTCCAAACACATTCGTCTCATGTAGGATTTTGAAGTTGGTGATATTAAATGAAAAGTAGCTTTTATTTCTAATGGTACTAAAGCATTAATAAGAAAAGAACTGAGACTGTGAAATTGACTAGAGAATTTAGAAATGAGAAGATATCGTGGAGGTCATTTTATTCCCTTTCCCCACCTCTACCATGGTGCTCCTCTTCTACGAGGTTAAATTTGAATTCTAAAAAATTAAAAGAATACCAGCATGGCAGAGATATTCTGTGGGTTTAGATCACATACACTATTTTGTAATTTTTCAGAGTGTTTTTCTATAGCTTATTAAAATCTTAAAAATAGAATATAATATGGTACAGACTCTAAGCTGCCTTTATATCACTTGTGCTTCTTGTTATACTTCTGTTTCTTTGGGAATTCTTGGCTAGAGATCAGTTCCACATCTGATTTTATGAACCAGCAATGAGACAATAGCAGTAAAGGAATAAATCAACACAATGATTCGATTAATTGTGATTCACATTGTCACTTAACAATCATATTTGTTATTCAGTGGTGTGTTTGTCATAAAGTTAATATCTGTTTCTGGAATTTTTAAAGTTAGTATCTGTTTCTGGAATTTTTAAAGTTATCCGTTTCTGGAATTTTATATTATTGCTATTTTTCTAAATTTGATTTTATGAATAATGGCAAACTGTATTTCCTCAAACTTCCATATACAATTGTCATTGATCCTTTTGACTCATTGCCTTCTTGAGGGGGTAAAAAAAAGCAAGAGTTTTATTTTCATTATCTTTCTGATAATTGCTGAGTTAACTGGAAAAAATACATTTGATCTTGTAGTTTGTAAGGAAACTCTTGAACTTAAAACAGAAAGTGAATCTTCTTAAGATTCACTGGAGGGATTAGGTTTTCTTAAGTAAGCATTGGGTGTAGCAATAGTAATTTGTTATCATTCAGGTATGAAAATCGCTGCTGATTTCCCATCAGTTTATATTAAATTGAAATGCTGTGGAGTTTTAAATTTTATTTAGAGCTGAGAAAGGTTAGCATTCTACAAGTTAGCAGGGAAGACTTTGATACACAATTACAGGCACTAGCTGGAAGAAGTGTGGTTCAGATTTTTGAAAAGTAGTCCCAGCTGCTGCAAGATGGAGGCCTGACTGGATAGGTGGACTTCCTGTCCCTCCTGACACTTCATGCAAATAGACACATAGGAGCACCTAAAGGAGTAGATTCATGCAGCACAGAAAACCTGAGAGACTCACTGGCGCTTGCAGGTTTTCAAGACGTTAGTGGGAGAAGGAAAGAGGGGAGTGAGCTGACAAACAAAAAAAGCCCTAAGGGGCCACAGAGGTGAGAGGACACCTGTCCACCTGGCTGAACCTGAAAGAGCCTCTGTGCTGAAAATCTGCAAGTGTGAACAAGGGCAGGAAGAAGGTGTAGAGCTGAAAGCAGGAAGATTCATTACAGGTCTGTACATGAAACCAGGGCAGTAGACTTCCCTGCCCCATGTCTACATCCCCAAGCCAGAAACCAGAGCCTCGTCCCCAAAGAAGGGGAGCAAGCCATAGGGGAAGGAGTAAGGTTTCTGTTGTGCATCTTGGCACTGCACAAATAGGCCTGCATTATTCTGGCCTTTGAGGGATGACGGCCTGGCAGACGGCTTCCTATGTACTCACTACAGCTCCCGTGTAACATGGAGCTTGCCTGCGTCCAGGTGCACCCGTGTGCATAGAACTCCTATTTAATGCTACCAGTGAGGCAGACCTGTTGTCATTATTATGCCTGTCTGTTGTTTCTGAAGCCCTCATATTATTAGAAATGCCCAGTTTTGTGTTGTCTTCATTTTTATTGTTCATTCAGTATTCCCTATTGTACAGATTTTTCACAAATTGAAGCAGACCCTCTTTTCAAGAGTAATTCACTTTTGGTGGCCCAGTCTTAGGAATCTAACAGAAACTACATTTTTCCCCTGAAGACGTTTTCATTTGGTCATCTATTGATGGGATATAATTTAGGAACAATTAGTCTTTATATTTCATGATTTTAGTTTGAATTTAATGATAGTGTAAGCTGACACTGATATTTAATAGCGTACATATATGCTAACTGCAAATTCGAATTTATTTAGATTTTTGGATTGTATCTTTTTGCCTGCAAGAGATATAAAATGCTTTATTAAAATATTGAGAAATGTTGATCTCATTAAGTGGGAGAGAAGAACATATTTCTTGTCTTTGAAACATTTACTAATGTGAATTGAGTTGCAGCATACAGAAACATTGCAGTTAGAGCCAATCTTAATTTTTCTCATTTTCTTAAATTTTCATGGATATGCATATGGAGCTATTTTTGTATTCATTCTCCGCTAAATAAATTAGCCCAAATATGCATGACTGAAATTACCTTCTATAAAAATTTTCAAAAGCATTTGAAAAATATCCCAAGGGTGGCAAGTTCGTAATATTTTACCATATTAAAATGCTGTGGCTGGCTTCTGGATAGATATATGATCAGAAGAAAGGAATCTAAAATGTAATGAAAGTTGACCATGCTGTTGTAAAGTCCAAGATGATCTTGTATCGCTGAATGAGACTGAACTTGGGGACTTGGGGAAACTTCACGTGGTATAGTTTGCAACTTATATTCATTTTGGAGTTACTAAATACATGGAGAACACTGTTATACCTGTTCCTAAAGGTCAGTAAGCATGAACAAGATTATGCTGAAATATAATTTGGGTATTATTTTTAATCTGTAATAGGCTTTTGTGTTTTATATTTGGGTGCTATAGAAATTACCAGTTCCATAGATCTATATGATAATTGAAATCTGCAGAGTGTTGGTTAATGGTCCTTGGATTTATGTTTCAAGAAGTTAGAGGATGGGCAGCTTCTCCCCTCTGTGTCATATTGACATTTGGGTTTTTTTGTTTTGTTTATTTATTTTAAAGGGGGGACGGGTGGAGGAGAGAATCCTCAAGAAGACTCCCCACTGAGTCTGGAGCCCACGATGGGACTCCATCCCAGGACCCTGAGATCATGACCTGAGCAGAAACTGGGAGTCAGGCATTCAACTGACTGAGCCACCCAGGCCCTACATATTGACATTTGAAACAAGATCCAAAAAAGTCTGGGTCTTCTGGGTGGGTGAATCGGTTAAATGTCCAACTCTTGATTTCAGCTCAGATCATGATCTCAGGGTCATGAGATTGAACTCTGTGACAGGCTCCCTCCCCTCTCAGGACTGAGTCTGCTTAAGATTCTCTCTCTCCACTATCTGTAAAAAAAAAAAAAAAAGAAAAGAAAAGAAAAAAAAAGTCTTCTGACTCTTGTAAAGACCCTTTATATATACTTTAAGTATATAGTTTGTTGTTTACTCAGTAGTATTTAAAAAATTTTACCTGAGTAAATTTTAAAGATTTTACTAGCCTCTTTCCCCCAACCATTTATGAATCAGGCAGCGTCCCATCTAACAGATAGAAAGGAGCTCCAAAGAGCAGCACAAATATTTTTATAGGCAGGAGGGAACAACATTCTTAGCAGAGGGCCCTCTACCTAAAGTCATGGTGCTAGTTTGGGACTGCTCTTCTTTTTAGTAAATACCAATTCTTTTCAAAATTAGGTATATTTCTTAGTAAGAAAAAGAAGACCTCAAACTTGTTTACTAAACAAAATGAAGACCATTGTGATGGGTTCAGGTCAATTTTAATTGTAACATTAGGTATAGGTAATTTGAAGATTTTCATGTATGGACTGCTTTTATACGATACTACTCCAAGATCAAGATTCTGTGGTCAGGAGAGGAAGACGGTCACAGAATAGAAGGACCCTAGGCTCTCCTCATCCCAAAAACACAACGAGGTACCTCAATCATCCTAAGTGCCTCAGACATTGACCTGAAGACTGATAGAACAAACTCCACAACTAAGGAGAGGGAGGAGGCCACATCAAAGAAATCAGGAGACATAAGTGGCTTTTTTAACACAGAGAAGAAGGAGAGACTTAGGAAAAAATGCCAGGATGGAGAAATTTATCCTAAATGAAAGAACAAGATAAGGCTATGGCCAGAGATCTAAGCAAAACAGATATAAATAACATGCCTGCTAGAAGATTTAAAGCAACAATAATAAGTATACCCACTGGGCTTGAGAAAAGACTAGAAGGCATCAGTGAGACTCTTAACACAGATAAAAGAGTTTTAAAAGAATCCATCAGAGATGAAGAGTGCAGTGAATGAGATTGGAAACAGGCTTGATAAAATGAACAGCAGGCTGGAAGAAGCAGAGGAATGAATTAGTGACCTAGAAGTCAAAATAATGGAAAATAATGAAGCTGAATGAAAGAAAGAAATTATGGAACACAAGAGCAGACTTAGGGAATTCAGTGACTCCATCAAATATACTAACATTCGTATTATAGGAATCCCAGAAGAAGAGTGAGAAAGGGGGCAGAAAACTTGTTTGAAGAAATAATAGCTAACAACTTCCCAAATCTGGAGAAGGAAACAGACATCCAGATCCAGGAGGCACAGAGAACTCCCAGTAGAATCAACAAAAACAAGCCAACACCAAGACACACTGTATTTAATTTGCAAAATACAGGGATAAAGGAAAAAAATCTTAAAAACAATAAAACAGAAGTAGGCCTTCACTTAATGGGGAAACCCATAAGGCCTAACTACAGATTTCTCAACAGAAACCTGTCAGGCCAGAAGGGAGTGACATGATATATTTAAAGTGGTGAATGGAAAGAATCTGCAGCCAAGAATAGTGTATCCAGCAAGGCTGTCATTCAGAATAGAAGGAGGCTCAGTCTGTTAAGCATCTGACTCTTGATTTCAGCTCAAGTCATGATCTCAGGGTCATGACATGGAGCCCCGCATTAGGCTCCACACTCAACGGGGTGTCTACTAAGATTCTCTGTCTCTTTTTCTCCCTTTGCCCCCCCCCCACACACTTTCTCTCTCCCTGAAATAAATAAATCTTAACACAAAAAAAAAAACGAAAAATAAATGGAGAAATATCTTCCCAGAGAAACAAAAACTAAAGGGTTTGTGGCCACTAAACCAGCCCGGCAAAAATATTAAAGGGGACTTTTTGAGTGGAAAGGAGAGACAAAGACAAGAAAGGATCAGAGAAAATCTTCAGAAACAGTGATAAAATAAGTAATGGCAAAAATTCATATCTATCAATAATTACTTTAAATGTAAATGATTAAATGCTCCAATCAAAAGACATAAGATGTCAGAGTAGATGAAAAATAAAGAGACTCATTTTTATGCTGTCCATAAGAGACTCATTTTAGACCTAAAGACACCTGCAGATTGAAAGTGAGGGGATGGGGCACCTGGGTGGCTCAGTGGGTTAAAGCCTCTGCTTTCAGCTCAGGTCATGATCTCAGCGTCCTGGGATCGAGGCCCGCATCGGGCTCTCTGCTCAGCAGGGAGCCTGCTTCCTCCTCTCCTTGTCTCTCTGCCTGCCTCTCCGCCTACTTGTAATTTCTCTCTCTGTGTCAAATAAATTAAAAAAAAATCTTTATTAAAAAAAAAAAAAAGAGGGCGCCTGGGTGGCTCAGTGGTTTAAAGCCTCTGCTTTCGGCTCAGGTCATGATCTCNGTCCTGGGATCGAGGCCCGCATCGGGCTCTCTGCTCAGCGGGGAGCCTGCTTCCTCCTCTCCCTGTCTCTCTGCCTGCCTCTCTGCCTACTTGTAACCTCTCTCTATGTGTCAAATAAATAAATAAAATCTTTAAAAAAAAAAAAAAAAAGAAAGTGAGGGGATGGGAAAACATTTATCATGCAAATGGATATCAAAAGAAAGCCAGAGTAGCAATACTTATAAGACAAACTTGACTTTAAAATAGAGACTGTAATAGGAGACAAAAGAGGGCATTATATAATCATAAAGGAGACAATCCAGTAAGAGAATCTAACAAGTGTAAATATTTGTGCACCCAACATGGGATCACCCAAATATATAAAGCAATTAGTACAAACATAAAGAAACTAATTGATGGGGCGACTGGGTGGCTCAGTGGGTTGAAGCTGCTGCCTTCGGCTCAGGTCATGATCCCAGGGTCCTGGGATCGAGGCCCGCATCGGGCTCTCTGCTCAGCAGGGAGCCTGCTTCCTCCTCTCTCCTCTCTCTCTGCCTGCCTCTCTGCCTACTTGTAATCTCTCTCTCTGTGTCAAATGAATAAATAAAATCTTTAAAAAAAAAAAGAAACTAATTGATAATAATACAATAATAATAGGGGACATTAACACCCTGCTTACATCAATGGACACATCATCTAAACAAGGTAACGATGGATTTGAATGATACACTGGACCAGAAGGACTTGGCAAATATATTCAGAACATTTCATCCTAAAATAGAATGCACATATTCTTTTCAAGATCACATGGAACATTCTCCAGAAAGATCACATAATTGGTCACAAAACTGGCCTTGACAAATAAAAAAAGTTTGAAGTCATACCGTGCACCTTTTCTGACCACAATGCTTTGAAACTAAAGTCAAGCACAAGAAAAATTTTGGAAAGACGTCAGGAACTTCGAGGTTAAGCAACATGCTACTAAAAAATGAATGAGTCAACAGGAAATAAAGAAGAAATTTTTAAAAAAATACATGGAAACAAATGAAAATGAAAACACAATGGTCCAAAACCTTTGGGATGCAGCAAAAGCAATCCTAAGAGGGAGGTTTATAGCAATACAGGCCACAGGCCTACCTCAAGAAGCAAGAAAAATCTCAAATAAACAACTTGACCTTAAACCTGCAGGAAGTAGGAAAAAAAAAAAAAAGCAAAGCCTAAAATCAGCAAAAGGAAGGAAATAATAAAGATTAGAGCAGAAATAAATGATATAGAAACTAAAAAAAAAAAAAACAACCAACAATAGAACAGACTGATGAAACCAGGAGCTGGTTCCTTGAAAAAATAAATAAAACGGCATGAACCTCTAACCAGGCTTATCAAAAAGAAAAGAGAAAGTACCCAAATAAATAGAATCACAAATGAGAGAGGAGAAATAACAATACCACAGAAATAAAACAGTTATAAAAGAATATTAGGAAAGCGTCTATGCCAACAAATTGAACAACCTAGAAGAAATGGATAAATTCCTAGAAGCATATCAACTACCAAAACTGAAACAGGAAAAAACAGAAAACTTGAACACTGATAACCAGCAAAGAATTTGAATCAGTAATCAGAAAACTCCCAAGAAATAGAAGTCCAGAACCAGATGGCTTCACAGGCAAATTCTACCAGACATTTAAGGAAGAGTTAATACCTATTCTCAAACTATTCCAAATAATAGAAGAAGAAGGAAAACTTCTAAATTTATTCTATGAGGCCAGCATTATACCTTGATACCAAAGCTAGGTAAAGACACCAGACACCACTAAAGAAGAGAATTACAGGCCAGTATCCCTGGTGACCAACAGATGGAAAAATTCTCAATAAAATGCTAGCAAACCAAACCCAACAATACATTAAAGAATCATTCACCACAATCAAGTAGGATTTATTCTTGGATTGCAAGGGTGGTTCAATATTTGCAAATCAGTCAACGTGATACACCACTTTAATAAAAATGTAAGGACCATGTGATCATTTTAATGGGTGCAGAAAAAGTATTTGACAAATTCAACATTATTTCATGATAAAAAACCCTTAACAAAGTAGTTTTAGAGGGACTATACCTCAACATAATAAAGGCTACATATGAAAAACCCACAGCTAATATCTTTCCTAAATAGGGGAAAACAGAGCTTTTCCTCTGCAGTCAGGAACAAGACAGGGATGTCCACTCTCATCACTGTTATTTAACATAATACTGAAAGCCCTAGCCACAGCAATAAAAAAAAAAAGAAATAAAAGGCATCAAAATCAGCAAGGAAGAAGTAAAATGTTCACTTTATGTAGATGATATGATACTCTTTATAGAAAACCGCAAAGACCCCACCATAAAACTGTTAAAACCGATAAACGAATTCAGTAAAATCACAGGATACAAAATCATTGTACAGAAATCTAGTTGCATTTCTGTACACCATAATAAAGCAGCATGAAGAGACATTAAAGAATCAATCCTATTTATAATTGCACCGAAACCCATAAAATACCTAGGAATAAACCTAGCCAAAGAGGTGAAAGACCTTTATCCTGAAAACTAGAAAACGCTGATGAGAGAAATTGAAGCTGACACAGAGAAATGGAAAGACATTCCATGCTTATGGATTGGAAAGAACAAATAATATTAAAATGTCTATAGTAGTCAAAGCAGTCTACACATTTAGTGTGATCCCTGTCAAAATACCAACAGCATTTTTCAGAGAACTAGAACAAACAATCCTAAAATTTGTATGGACCACAAAAGACCTTGAATAGCCAAAGCAATCTTGAAAAACAAAAGCAAAGGTGGAAGCATCATAATTCCAGACTTCAAGTTCTATTAGAAAGCTGTAGTAATGAAAGCAGCATGGTACTGACACAAAAATGGACACATAGATCAATGGAACAGAATACAAAACCCAGAAATTAACCCATAGCAGTACGGTCAGTTAATCTTCAACAAAGGAGGAAAGAATGTCCAATGGGAAAAAGTCTCTTCAACAAGTAGTGTTGGGAAAACTGGACAGCAATGTGCAAAAGAATGAAAGTAAACCACCTTCTTAAACCATACACAAAAATAAATTCAAAGTGGATTCAAGACCTAAATGTGATGGGGCGCCTGGGTGGCTCAGTGGGTTAAAGCCTCTACTTTCGGCTCAGGTCATGATTTCAGGGTCCTGGGATCGAGGCCCACATTGGGCTCCCTGCTCAGTGGGGAGTCTGCTTCCCCCCCCCCCCGCCTGCCTCTCTGCCTCCTCGTGATCTCTTTCCCTCTGTGAAATAAATAAATAAAATCTTAAAAAAAAAAAGACCTAAATGTGAGACCTGAAACCATAAAAATCCTAGAAGAGTACCCAGGCAGCAATTTCTTTGAAATTGGCCATAACAATTTTTTTCTAAATATGAATCCAGAGGCAAGGGAAACAGAAAGCAAAAACAAACTGTTGGGACTCCATCAAAATAGAAAGCTCCTGCACAGTGAAGGAAGCAACAATACTAAAAGGCAACCTATAGAATGGGAGAAGGTGTTTGCAAATGATATATCTGATAAGGGATTAGTATCCAAAATCTATAAAGAACTTTAAAAAATTCAACACCCAAAAAACAATCCAATTAAAGAATGGGCAGAAGACATACGTAGACAGTTTTCCAAAGACACATAGATGTCCAGTAGTCACATGAAAAGATACTCAACATCACTTGTCATCAGGGAAATACAAATCAAAATTACAACAAGCTGTCACCTCACCTGTCAGAATGGCTAAAATCAACAACACAAGAATCAACAAGGTGTTGGCGAGGTTGTGGAGAAAGGGGAACCCTCTTAACACTGTTGGTGAAAATGCAAACTGGTGCAGCCGCTCTGGAAAACAGTATGGAGGATCCTCAAAAAGTTAAAAATAGACCTACCTTACAATCCAGCAATTGCAAGTACTAGGTACCCAAACAACACAAAAATACTAATTCAAAGGGATACATGCACCCCAATGTTGATAGCAGCATTATCTACAATAGCCACATTATGGAAACAGCTCAACATCCATCAAGTGATGGATGGATAAGGAAGATGTGTGTGTATGTGTACATATGTGTGTATTACATATGTAAAAATATATAATAAAATATTAGCCATAAAAAAGAATGAAATCTTGCCATTTGCAACAACATGGATGGAGCTAGAGGGTATTATGCTAAGTGAAATAGGTCAATCAGAGAAAGACAGGTACTATATGATTTCATTCACATGTGGAATTTAAGAAATGAAACAGATGACCAAAGGGAATAAAAGAGACAGAGGCAAACCAAGAAACCATTTTAACAATAGAGAGCAAACTGATGGTTGGTTACCAGAGGGGATGTTGTTTGTGGGATGGGCTATATGGGTGATGGCGATTAAGGAGGTCATTTGTTGTGATGAGCACTAGGTGTTGTATGGACAGGTGTTGAATCACTGTATTGTACACCTGAAACTCATATTGTACTGTATGTTAACTAACTGGAATCTAAATTAAAACTTAAAAAAATAAAATAAAATGTATGAAACCTAAAAAAAATTCTGTGGCCATCTGAATTTTGGAGGACATGTTTTCCAGGCATTAATACTGAACCTTTCTGAGTCATAATTTCGTATATCTGATTTCATTGTTTGGTAACAATCCATATAGGACATTCAATGCCATATATTATCATTTTTGTCTAATTAGTTTTAAAGAGGGCTCAGTAGCTCCAGGAACAGTAATATGGTGATTTTTATATACCAGTAAGAATTAATGTTTAAATAGGGGTTTATCTGGAGACAAGCAAACTCATATTAAATATAAAGGCACAGAAATTGAATCTTTTTTTTTTCCTTTTTGGGCATTTCATTGTATAACTGAATAAAAGGAATATTTTGAGAACATCCAAAAGCTTTGCTCTTACTAATGTTGGTATTCTTTCAGAACAATATCTAGGACTTTTTAGTATATGTGTATTATCTCTTCCCTGGTTTTATTTTAAAATACTTTTGTACTTTAATTTTAGATTGTTATTTCTTTTTAACATTATGTATCAGTAATTAATTTTAGTTTTACTAAATTTAATTTAGTAAGTTGAGTTTTACTGCTTTTTGGCATCACAGTTTTATTGTACATCCTCTTCACTCGTTTATTTTGTTTTGTTTTAGTAGAATTGACCATTTAGTTATTCTTTTAGATTGTATCTGAAGGTATAAACTAGCCTGAGTCTTTGCATTACTGAAAGTGCATTTAGTCTCGCACTTGATTGCTTCTTAGACTTGACAGAATTCTCCATTTCAATAATTGTACATTCGAGTTTTGAAGACATTGTTCTAGTGACTTTCATTATCTGATTTGTCAAAAATAATTCTGATGTCAATACAATTTTCATATCTTTATAGATGACTCCCTCTTTCCTTTGGTCTCTTTGCCTCCTCAACCCCACACTCCCCAGAATATTTTGAAATTTGTGTCCACAGAGTTCTGGTATTATACCAACATGTGATTAAGTATCTGTTGTTTTTTTTTTAAGATTTTATTTATTTATTTGATAGAGAGATTACAAATAGGCAGAGAGGCAGGCAGAGAGAGAGGAGGAAGCAGGCTCCCCACTGAGCAGAGAGCCCGATGTGGGGCTCGATCCCAGGACCCTGAGATCATGACCTGAGCTGAAGGCAGAGGCTTTAACCCACTGAGCCACCCAGGTGCCCCTAAGTATCTGTTTTTATTATTAGTGTTTTCCTTTAGGTGCCTCCACCCACTTTTGTCTGAAAGCCTGAATCTGTTCTTAGCCAAGGAAAATTTTCTTCTTTTATTTCTGTGATTACTTTTCCACCCACTTCTCTTTTCTTTATCCTTCTGTTACGTAGCTGCTGGAGCTTCTAGGTCTGCCTTTCATTTCTCTTACTTGATGTCTCTCTCATTTTCCAGTGAATTGTGGAGAATCAATCTCTTGTCCTTCTTGTCTGGGCTCAATGATTTGATCTTTAGATGGGTCCTTTATGTTTACAGTCCATTTTGTTAAGCTTTGTTTTGTCATTATTTTATCAGGCATGTTTTTAATTTTGTAGAAATCTTTTTCCAAATAGCCTTTTTTAGAAGTAGAGTTGACATCCAGTGTTCTGTTAGTTTCACATGTACAACATTGTGATTCAACAATTGGGTACATTATATGGTGCTTACCACAAAAGGTATAGTTATCATCTATCACCTTACAAAGTTATTACAGTATTATTGACTATATTCCCTATGCTGTACTTTTAATCCCTGTGACTTATTTATTTTATAACTGGAAGTCTGTATCTCTTAATTCCTTTCACCTAACTCAATGATACATTAAAAGGATTATTTACCAACTTCAAGTGGCATTTATTCCAGGAATGCAATGATGATTCAGTATCTGCAAATCAATTTGTGTGGTACACCACATTAACAAAATGAAGGGTAAAAGCCATGTGATCATCTCAATAGATGCAGAAGCATTTGACAAAATTCAACATCTGTTCGTGATTAAAAACTCAACAGAGTGAATATAGAGAGAATGTGCTCAATATAATAAAGGACATATATGAAAGACCCATAGCTAACAGCAAGCATACTCAGTGGGGGAAAACTAAAAGCTGTATCTTCAAGGTCAGGAACAAGATAATGATGCCCCTTTTTCCACTTTTATTCAACATAGCACTAGGAGTCCTAGCCACAGCAATCAGACAAGAAAAATATAAAAAGCATCCAAATTAATAAGAAAGAAGTAAAGGTGCCACTATTTGGAGATGACATGATACCATATATATATATGGTGTGTGTGTGTAATATAATATATGTAAGATATATTATATAGAAAACCATAAAGACCACCCTAAAAATTATTAGAGCTAATAAATGAATTCAATAAAGTTTCAGGATGCAAAATTAAAATACTTTGCATTTCTGTTGCATTGCTATACATTAATAATGAAGTAGCAATAAGAGAAATTAAGAAAATAGTCCCATTTGCAATTGCGTCAAAAAGAATAAAATACCTAGGAGTAAATTTAGTCAAGTTGGTGACAGACCTATACTCTGGAAACTTTAAGATATTGATGAAAGAAATTGAAGATGACACCAAAAAAAAGGGCAAAGATATACCATGCTCATGGATTGGAGGAATTAATATTGTTAAAACGTCTATAGTACTCAAAGCAATCTACAGATTTAATGTGATCCCTCTCAAAATATCAATTGCCTATTCCTTTTTTTTGTTGTTGATGTGCTATCTGTTCACTGAAAATGTTAATTATAGTTTACTCTGCTGGTAAGTTATTTCTTCAGTTTAAATGTGATGACTTTCTTGCTAATGTTTCCTTAAATGATTGGTGATTGTTGGTTGTTTGTATGTATAGTTGAAACCCTAGGTCGAGCAGTTTTGGTGGTTGTACAGTATTTACTCCTCAGTCCAAATGAGAATCCATTCTTCTTTATTTCTTGGAGGTAATAAGATTTATATTATAGAAGCCTTCATCCATTGATTTATAGGGCAAAATGAGAGAGTATGCATGGACAGGGTGTTCCTTGTTGCAGAAATTTGTCATATGGTTTTAGGACTTCGTTCCCATAAGTGACCTGCCACCTTGCTTTGTTCCTCTGATCCCACTATTCACTCTGGGACTCTGCGTGGCCAGAAAGCACATTTGAGAAAATACACTCCCCCTTTAAAGTTTACTGATCATGAGCTTTGTTTTTCTGAGCTTATATAGCAGCTTCTCCTTTGCTTATTTTTAGTCCAGTTTTCTCTGATTTGATTTTTTCCCCTTTAATCAAATCTCCTCTGATGTGGGGGCCTCTGGGTGGCTCAGTCAGTTAAGCATCTGACTCTTGATTTGGGCTCAGGTTGTAATCTCGGGGTTGTGGGATCGAGCCCTACATTGGGCTCTCTGCTGAGCCTGGGGCCTACTTAGGATTCTGTCTTTTCTTCATTCTGTGCCCCTGTGTGCTCTCTCTCATGCACTCTCTCTCTCAAAAAAAGCAAAACAAAAAGAAAACAAAACCTTCTCTGATTTTTAGCTTACAGAACTTCCTCTAGTTTTTCTGTTCTGTGATGGTATTCTTTCTTGTTTTCCTGAATTGTTAATGTCCCTATTCTTAAACAGTATACTCCGTTTGGAATTTGAGGAGAAGGGGAAAAAGCAAATGTGTCCCCATTTGTCATCATGATCCATATTCTCTTAAAGTAAAAATTGTAAGAAAGTACAGATTTTGAAATTAAGAGAAACTAGAAAAATGATGAAACCATTTAACAGAGGTTTATTTAATGGGAAGAAAATGTTATGAATGTTTATAGTGCTTAATGAGTCTGTAAAAGCTGTTTATTTAGTGTTAACCTTTTTTGTGGGTTCATTTTCTTCCCCCATTTCTTGGGCATTGTGTAGAGTTAGTTATCCTATTTGAGAAGAATTTGCTTAAGCAGTATTTTTATCCAAAGTAACGTGGAATATTTTGATAATAGTACTCATTTGACCCATTTTATTAAGTAGTTATGTTGTTTTCAAAATAGCATGATATATCAGCATTTTGATCCGTACATTTTAAAATGTACAGTATTAAAAGGAGTAAACACATACCTTAGTGGACGTTAAAAAAGAATGTCACTGTCTTATTCTAGGCAAGACTCACTCAATACAAAGAGAAAATCATGTATTAATAGTCATGCAAAGCAATAGCTAACCTGAGCAAGTAAATTATCTGCTAAAATGGACAGAATTGATTTCTTTATAACCTCATTTTAATTATATTTTTGGAAAATGAGTGCAATTTGAAATTAGACCTCAGGTTTGAATTTGTCATATTTTTCTTAATTGTATTTTAGATCAAAGTTTACTAATAGGAATTTAGAAAAGAATAAAGGTCTTCATTTACACAGTACTGATTTATTTATGGGATAGTATTATGTGCTTTTTTATGAAACTTCAAAAATAGAAAGACAAGAAGCAACATGTCCTCTTTGTGAGAGTTAGAAAGTATTAGCAAATCAGTAAGAGTACATGACCTATACTCTTCCTGATCAGTTTTGTACATGACCTGCCTCATGGAGACTTAAAAAAATTGACTTCACTTTTACTTTTTCTAGCAAAACCAGTTTCTACTTTAGAGACATCAGTAGCCCATGGAAATTTGTTGCTTTTCTTTTAAAAGTGCACCTGCATCCAAAACTGATTAAAAACATACTTAAAAAGAAAACTGCCATAATGAATTACATTTCTCAGTACTACCTAATTTGCCAATATGACTAGTTTTGATTAAAAAGAAGTTGATTATAATGTTCAAAACTGTTTATTGAACAGAAAAGCTGGCTGCAATCAGAAATCAGAGGTGTACCCTTGGAGATACTGAATCTGAAAATTCTGATGTGACAATTGCTATTTCCTTTTAAAGTTTGGCCAGTCTTGCCAGAGTAATACTAAGTAGCTCTTCTGCAAGTATTTGGAAGATTTTTTGGATCTTTTTGGGGGCGGGGCATGGGCAGTGTGGAGGGAGGTGATGCTTTTTGTTTTTATTTTTTAGCATAAACATTAGAGTGATGTTAAAGTGTATTCTTTTCATATGTTAGTGAAGTTCTTTCATCACATTCATCAGTCCAGCCTGCAGCTGTACTTCTAAAAATAGGTTACCATGTCTAGAAGTTTTCATTTCAGTGCATTTATTTCACATCTTTCTGGTTATTAGTGACCAAAATACCTGACCCCTAGCTTTCTCGCTCTTTTTTTTTTTTTCTTTCATCCTTTGTTTCACTGTTACTTTACAGCCTTTGGCATAGGTATGGATCTCTGGCTTTTTCATTCCTATCAACCGGAGCTGAGTTTTAGTTTCTACTTTTATCATTGCTTTCCAACTTCAGTTGCTTTTGTTTAAGATGTTCCAGCAGATTCCATGCTCCTGTTCTGTGTCTTCCAGATCTCTCCTCAGTGCCTGGCATTACTAGGTAGCCATTTGTAGTGTTTGAGCTTTAGAAATAACTGAATTTCCCTTAATTTTTAATAATATTAGCTAATGCTTATTGAGCACTTACTTTGTGTCATTCGCTACTCCAAGATGTTACATGTCATAGGATCTTCACAATAATCCTGAGCAAAGTTACTCTCAGATAAGGAGTGTGAGGCGCAGAGAGATTATTTTCTTTCTGTGAAGCCCAGCAATTTAGTAATCAGTAGACCCAGGATTCAAACACAGGCGGTTTGACGCCAGAGCTGGGACTTTTAACTTCTCTTATCTTTTTCTGTTTGAGTCTATGTTTTCATGTTGTCATTTGGCCCACACTTACCTATTATGTTAAAAATTTCTATATCCCTCAAAACTGTCTAAGTATCAGTTAATGTAATTTTCAATAGAATGAAAGTTTAATACATGTTACGGACAGATTTCTTTTTGTTGCCCTTAGTAATTAAATTTGAGGAGAACAGGGGCGCCTGCGTGGCTCAGTCGTTAAGCGTCTGCCTTTGGCTCAGGTCATGATCCCGGGGTCCTGGGATTGAGTCCCGCTTCGGGCTCTGTGGGAAGCCTTCTTCTCCCTCTCCCACTCCCTCTGCTTGTGTTCCCTTTCTCACTGTGTCTCTCTCTGTCAAATAAATAAAATCTTAAAAGATAAATAAGTAAGTACATTTAAGGAAAACAGTCATTACTATGTTCAAAGTTAGGCCTATGAGGATTTATAGGTGACTTACATACATGTTTTTACTCTACCAGTAAATCTTTATTTCTTAATTGCCAGTACCGTAACAAGACATTATAATGCTTGGATTTTATCATTAGTGATTAAGGTATGATTTTCTTAGAGTTGAAGAGTGCATGTAGGGCCAGTTTTTTCAGTGTTAATTATTTGGAAAGGTATGACTACCCGTTAGAAATGGATTATCGCCTAATAAGTATTGGTTGTCAGGTCAAGTCTGTACATTCCTGTGTCTTTTATTCTGAAGTGAGCTAAAGACAAAATGCCTCTGCATTTTGTCCTTTACTTTTTGTACCTGCGCAACAAACGTAATTTTTTTGAGCTTTGTTCCTCATTTCCAGAATAATCTGAGGTACAAGTTAGGCCCACTTGTCCAATATTTGGCAATATTTCTCTGCTACATAAATCTACACTCTTGCTGTAAAATGGCCAGTGTATTATCAGTCACCGTTATTTCCTTTGTGAATAAAATTTGAAAACATTGCTTTGGAAATTGTCTCTTTAGTCTCTGTAGTAGAAACAGTTCATGTAGCAAAGGAAGAAAACTCAAAATGAAGTTTGATATTTGGTTGTCATGACTGAACATGTCTATGGTTTTACAGAAGTCCTTCACTATATATAAGCAAGTTTTTATTGATATACATGCATTTTAGAAAATGAATAGTTCATACTTTGCTCTTTGAGGACTTTATTTGAACACGTGTTAAATGCTAAAATATATTTGAATCACAGCAAACCATAGTTCGCTGGAAGATTAAGAATTAAAGAGAGCTGGACTTTATCCAGAGTGTGAACCTGGTACTTGAGAGCCTTTTACTAATAGTGTGGCCCCTAAATCAAGCCAGACTGTTCCATGTTCTCCCTACCTCTCGCCGTATAGGGTGCATCTGGCTCTGCTTTCTCGGCTGTGCATTTTCCTGAGATGACTCCTAGTGATCAAAGTGCAGGACATAGTGGCTCGTGGGGGTTGCGAGGGGATGATTGGTTATCTTGCCACATTTGTTCAGCAGTTATTCAGGTCAAATTTTGAATGTGTGTATGAAGCCATACTACTGTTTAATATTCTAGTTCATTCCCTTCAGGAGTCAGAAAATGCACCACTTCGTCCAAGTTCAACTAGTCAGGATATTCCTTCCCTAAAATCTGGCTCTGCCGTTTTGCAACACTTCAGAGTACCTCCCGCTCCCATTACCCCCACCACAGCACCTACCATGCACTCGATTTTCTACAAGTCTTAGTGTCTTCTCCTTTCAGAAGATAGAAGGGCATTAACCACACTGCAATCAAGGGGCACCTGGGTGGCTCAGACGCCTTTGAGTCAGGTCATGATCCTGGGGTCCTGCCCAGTGGGGAGTCTGCTTTTCCCTCTCCCCCTGCCTGTGCTTCCTCTCTCTCTCTCTCTCTCTCTCTCTCTCTCTCTCTGTCAAATAAATACATAAAAATCTTAAAAAAAAAAAAGGAAGAAAGAAAAAGGAGGGAAGGAAGAAAGGAAGGAAGGAAGGAAGAAAGAAAGGAAAGAAAGAAAAAATAAAACACAAATCAAGGCCTAATCTGAAAATAGAAGCATGCAGTTTTGAGGCCTCCCTATGGACAGAACACACACAGCATTGTGATCTCTATTGTGACTGTTGGGTCTGAGCCCTGTGTTGTATTGCTGATGTCTTGCTTGCCTGTTTCAGCATGTATTTTTCTGAATTAGGAGCTTGATGGAGAGAGATACTGTTTTGGTCACTTTTTGCGAAATATCTCAGATCTTTGAAAGGTAGGTGTCCTCTAAATGCAAAATGTGGCCTGATCTTTTACTGTGAGACATCATTTGATTACTTGCCTTGCCTTTAAGAATAATACTCACTTCTTTGAAACAAATCTGTACTGTAAATATGGCTATATAGTACTAAGCGATGAATAAGTTCATGTCCTAAAAGCCTGATACTGACTATATTTGGAGCAGTTGGCATTTCATTTTGTTTTCACGTATTCATGAAAAAGAGTAGTGAAAATACTTCTCATACCAGTATTACAGCTTCATCTCTGGATTAGGACACCAGTGAACATGAACTCCATAGGCTCGGCCTATTAAAGTCATTCTGTCTGCTTCACAAAACAATAACATAGTTTTGTATTGTTTGGTGGTCTTTGTTCAAGAGACATTACATCTAAGAATAGCTAAAAGTTGCAGTTCTAATATGAAACAATGTCATGTGGGAAAGGAATGCAGTCTTCCCCATGCTCTCTACTTAGAGCATGATGTTCTATATACTGGCCTTTTTTTCTTTCCCTGCCCAGATTCGGGATCTTTTGTGCAGTTCTGATAATGCTATCGCAACTGACCTTCATTTTACATGTGAAGGATCTCTCAGACAACTTGTAGGTATGAAAGTAGGTTCCAGAATTGTAACCATATTCAGATTATATCCATGCAATGCTGTTAAACCCTTTCCAAAAAGTTAATGTATTTGGACAACATTTATATCACCCTGTGTGTTTAATTGTTTATTTATTGCTTATTTAAAATGTTACATTTGAGAGAGTTTTTGCTTTTCTTTTCCCTAGTCAGTATTTTATACGTGGCTTTATTTTCCATTTGATTTAAAAAGCCAAAAAATACTCTATTCAACTTAGCAAGCATATATTAAACATCTGTTCTAGTCAAGGCTCTGGGCTAGGTATGTGTGGAGCATAAACTACGAGGATGGTGATGACAGTGATTGCAAACACTTGCAATCATTTCTGTTCCCTGAATAGCAGACACATGCGTCATCTTCACTTCCTTGTCAGGTAGGTGTCATTACTATCCCGTATTGCAAATGAGGAAACTGAGGCATAGAATATCTCATAATTTGCTCACGACAGTGACTTATAAAGACTGGTTTAAAACACAAGCAGTCACGGGGAGCCTGGGTGGCTCAGTCGTTAAGTGTCTGCCTTCAACTCAGTTCATGATCCCAGGGTCCTGGGATTGAGCCCCACATCAGGCTCCCTGCTCGGCAGGTCTCCTTCTCCCTCTCTCTCTCTGCCTGCTGCTCCCCCTTCTGTGCTCTCACTCTCTCTGTCAAATAAATAAGTAAAATCTTTAAAATTTAAAAAATAAAACACAAGCAGTCTGACACCAGGGGCCACACTCTTAACCGTGGTGCTGTGTGTGTGTGTGTGTGGAAGCAAAGACAAGACCCTACCCTCAAGAAGCTTTTATCCTACTAGAAAGGTGATGCTGTATTTGGGGGGGAGGGGGAATGCAATACCAGGTAGAATGTGTCTGGTGCTGCACTCCTGCCTCAGGTCTGGAAGGTATTGAGGCTCAGAGGGAGAGATGCATTCCTTTTGGGAGATGGGGGAAAGGCTCCTGGAAGAGGTGTTTGGGCTGACCCCAGAGAAATGGCAGGATTTGGGCACATGGAAATTAGTTAGAGGGGTACATTCTCCTTGAAAGCAGTGGGAACAAAGGTATTCTGAGAAAACACAAGTGTTCCAGGGTAGTAATTAACAAATTTGTGTAGCATCCTTGGGGAGGTAATAGGAAGAAAATAATTCAACTTGAATTGTGAAAGGATTGCAGTGGCAGCCTAGGGAATTTGGACTTCTCCCAGTAATTAAGATTCTTCAAAAGATCTAAAAGAAAAAGAAGTCCATGATCAGAGTTTGATGGGTTGAAGTGGGAAAAGAAGAGTGGCCCTGGGACTTTCTAAAACTTGGACAGAGAGCAGATTTAGGAATTGTATCACATATTTAAAATATATTTTACTCTGTTATTCCATGACAACTAGGGCAGCCAAAGTTAGTTTGTGCAGAAAAGAAAAATCTTTGTGCTCACACACATCGTTGAATATAATACACATGATTTTACTTAAAATTGGAAACTTTACATCATTTTTGAGGATTTAGTAAATTACAGATCCAAATGATAGATTCTTTTAAAATTGAATTGCTACATTTTTCATCTTTAAATGTTGGAGACTAGTTCAACGGAAAAGAGTTATCCAAACTTAGAATCTGGCCAAGGTGCTAAGAATTCGCATCGCTTTCTTATAAAGATGTTATGAAATACTTTACAGGTTTCAATGTTGGTTTACTTCTAATCTTAAAAGACACTATCTGTGCTCAACTAACAGGTCTGTGTTGATGCCGCAAAAATAAACCTACCTTCTAAAGTACGACTCTTACTACACTTTTTAATTTAAATCTCTTTCTGCAACTTGCCAGTATTTAAAGTACAACATTAAAGAGAATATCACTCCCAACAAAATTTTATGTTTACTCTTATGTGAGTGCCCCTGAATACCTTTCGTCCAAGTACTGAAATAGTATTCTCGGAACACAGGGTTTCTAGAGGGGGATTTCCTATGAAGCCTGTCAGGGGAGAGCTGATACACTTGCAGAAATGTTGGGTCACCTACCAAACCTGTGATTTCCCAGCCTAGTGTATGAACCAAGTTATACTGAAATCATTATGCTATGTGATTTCGTCCTTAAGACTTTCACATTTTACTTCATAGGCTATACTGACCTTTTGGATTTCAGGCAGTAAATAAAAAAATCTTACTCTCTTCATGTTAGAAAAAATTGGATTAGTCTGTGCTGTATTTTTGCCTGGTGTCTTGTCAGGCATTTTCATGTTACTTTTGTGATTTTTTTATATAATAAATTACATATTTTTAATTTTAGGATTAATCTTCACTTTTTTAAGAAACACCCTTTTTAAAAAAGTCTTATTTATTTGTCAGAGAGAGAGCGAGCGAGTAAGAGAGCACAAGCAGGGGGAACAGCAGGCAGAGGGAGAAGCAGACTTGCCGCTGAGCAGGGAACCAAATGTAGGACTCGATCCCAGAACCCTGGGATCCTGACCTGAGCCGAAGGCAGACGCTTAACCACCCGGATGAGCCACCCAGGTGTCCCAAGAAACACCTTTTAAATACCACACTTACTCTTTTCAGATATTTGTAGCCTCTTAAGCATCCCACATATTTTCATGAATGTAGCTATGTGCTAAGAAATATTTTTTCCCAATTATTTTGGTTCCTTAGATTGTAGGCCATCTTGGTTTGCATACATACAGGTTTTTAAAGAAATTGTCTCCTTACTCCTCTGATCTATGCCTTGCCAGTCTTAGTTTTCTACTTTTTGATAGAAGTAGAGGGATAAAGGTGGGAGAATTAATGAATTCTCTTAACCTGTTTCTGCGTTTCAAATCATATCTCCAAACACCACGTCTGATCCCACCTCTACCACAAGTTTGAAATGAAGGTAAAAGGGGTATTAATTGCCATTTTAGTGTTACTTCTCATTTTCAACTTTCCAATCAAAGATTAATAGTGGATAGCATTTTAAAAAATAATTCTTACCTTAATGTAGTTAATAATTCCATTTTACATTTTTTAAAGATTTTATTTATGTATTTGACAGAGAGAGAGCAAGAGCATGAGAGGGGAGAAGGTCAGAGGGAGAAGCAGACTCCCCGCAGAGCTGGGATCCCCATGCAGGACTCTATCCCGAGGACTCGGGGATCATGACGTGAGCTGAAGGCTTAACCAACTGAGCCCCCAGGCACCCAGCCATTTTACATTTTTAAGTCTTTTGTTCATTGTCTCTGATTTCCTGCCTTACATTCTTATCTCCACTAAATCTTCATCTTCCTCAAGGGAAGGATGTGGGATGAGTGGTGTCCGACTCTAAGTGTATTCTTAATCTCCTCTTTCTAAAGGCAGAATGATAATACGAGATAGATATCAGTGTTGGGATAATACATGAATATCTGCCTTATTAGTCCCTATAATTTTAATGTTTTAAATATTTTGTAATTAAAAAGGAAAAGATAGACTGGGACAAATTTATTGAAAGTTTTGACCTGTAAGGCAAAAGAGGTAGAACTTTAACTGAGGATCCTGGTAGAGATTCTGACCACTCTCACTAGAAGACAGCCTAATGAAAGCCGTGCTTTACAAAGCTGAATTTGGCCTCCATATTTAGAATGGTCTAGAGAATGTCGAGACTGAAGAAATGGAATTGAAGCAAATTCAGCATTCTGGTTTTTGATAAATAAGTTCTTAGACCAGGTATTGGCATCAAGAATAGAAAGGAAAGAGGAAGGAATACTGCTTCTTTGTATCATCACTTTTGGTAAGCATTCCAGAAGGAACGTTAGAATGTATTACCAATTCTGCTTAACCCATTTTGTATACTACCTATTTCAGATCTAGTTGTTAACTGCTTGAACATAAGCTCTCTCCCTGAACTGGGTGAACATTTCCAAACCAAGATCAAACTGAGATCATGACCTGTGATTTGGTCACCCATGTGGAAGATCATCTGAGAAATGCCTCAGTTAGCTCCGTTACCAACAACACGGATTTCTAATTAGTCTGGCCCGTCTACATGGAGCCTGTGTCTGTTTGGCAGCGCTCTGAATTGCAACATAGTCTTTGGCTGCTTCTCCAAGTTTCTGCAAACTTTCATTTAAGCCAGTCTCTTTGTAAACATCTGAAAGAGAAATCCTTACGCCATTATTTCACCCCACCTTAAACAGCATTGCTCCACACAAACATTCTGTGTGTTTTAAAAAATCACTGACTTTTTCCAATTCTGTGACAGAAGTGAGTAGTTTTTTTCACAATTATTTGGGTAAATCCCACCAGCCTTATCAATTTAACATTTGTTAACTCAGATCTGACTTGATAGTAAAAATTACCTGTAATCACTTTGGGGTTAAACAGATCTAACCTCTTCCAATATTGTATTCTGGTCATCTATGGAATAATATACGTCCAAATTCGCTATTCCATTAATCCATGATTTTGAAGCAGCCCTATGTGACCTGGATTCAAAAAGCAGTATTTGATAGATCCTCTTACCATTCTGTCATTTTTACCCCCCATCCAGGATAGGAAATGCCTTTGAAAGCCTTGTTTATTTTCTAGCAGTATAAAAAAATTCTGTAAAGTAATTTCAACTTCAAAATTATTGAGAACTTCTTAATAAGATATTTAAAGTTTTATTTTTATTAACTTGGCCTAGGTCACAAAGCTCATTAATATTAATGACTTAGACTAAAGAGGCATTAAGACTCTCTAATCATCAACAGTTACAAAGCATTAAACCAAATTGTGTAGCTTTATTATGTTATGAGTCATTCCAGGCAGAGACCACATAGGACAACCAAAAGCTGAACAATTTGGTTTTAATGTTTCTGACCCAAACCTTTGGTTTCTTATTTCTTTTTATAGACAAACTGGAGTTTTAGAACTGACACTCAGACAAATTTTTTATGGACTTCACAGGAGTATGTGACTCATTAAAGTAAAACCCTTGGAACTAATCATTCAAAAAAGCATTTATTAGCAGTAAATTTTAGAAAAGAGATAAAACTTGAGCCAATATTTACTTTTTTAAAAAATATCAATTTTTACATCACATTTGTATTCTTTTATGTGTGCATGAGATAAGACTTTACTAATGTTTGAAGTGTTATACAACTATGAGCTGATAAGTAATGTATTCTACGTAATCGGAAGATAGGATCTAATAGCATTTGGGCCTATCAGCAGCACATTGGATTGTAGTGAAGAGAGCCGGAAGTTTTCAACCTTGTGTTGAGTAATAATTACACTGTATTCAGGACAGCTGATTTTACTTACCTCCCCTTGCATATCAACAACTGGGCGTTTTAAACTGTGAACATAAAATAACATGGAATATGGATGGTGATTGGGTCATTTTTGGTCAACAGAACTAATAACTTGAGATATTTGTCTACCATAGGGGTTGGCAAACTTTGTTCTGCAAATGGCCAAATAGTAGATATTTTAAGCTTGCAGGCTATGTAACTCTACTCTCTTAACACAAAACCAGCCACAGACAATACCTAAACAAGTGAGTGTAGCTGTTTTCCAATCAACTTATTTATAAAAACTGATGGCAAGCCAGATTTGGTCTGTGGACTAGAGTTTATCTTATCTGCCCCTGGTCTACATTCATTTGACTTCCTTACTCTGTACTCATCCCTCTAATCAGCAGGGATTGGCTTCTCCCCACTGAACCACCAAAAATACTTGGGTCAACATCACTAACACTCTCTTGGTCTTGGAATCTGAAATAAAAACTTACCAATCCTTGTCTCAGGTGGTTCTTGGGAGCCTTTGACACTTGAATCACACTTTGCTTCTTAAAACTCTTTTCTTAGCGTCCATGATAACACTTTTCTACTTTTTTTCTGGTTTCCTAGTTTTTATCCTACCTCTCAAGGCATTGTTCATTTTTTTGTGTGTGTTTGAAAAGTTCCACTTGTTTATACCATTCCTTAAATATTGGTGTGCATTAGGGATCTGTTTAAAATTTATATTGTTTCCAGAATAGGCAAATATGTTGACACGGAAAGTAGTTTGCTGGTTGCGTAGGTCTGGGGTTAGGAAGGTGGTTGGATAATATCTTTAGGGCATGGGATTTCTTTTGGGGGTGATGAAAATGCTTTAAAATTAATTGTGGTGATATCTGTGAATATACAAGAAAACCACTGAATTATGCACTTTAAATGGCCGAGTTTTGTGGTCTCCACAAAGCTTTTAAAAAAGTATTAGTTAATGGGGCATCTGGGTGACTCACTTGGTTAAGCATCCGACTCTTGGTTTTCACTCGGGTCGTGATGTCAGGGTCGTGAGAGCAAGCCCCACATTGGGCCTATGTTGGATTCTACCCTTGGCAGGGAATCTGCTGGAGATTCTCTCCCTCTCCCTCTGCTTCTCCTCCCAGCTTGGGGCTCACTCGTATGTGAGCTCGCTCTCTTTCTCTCAAATAAATACACAAAATCTTAAAAAAAAAATTATTAGTGTTAAATTCTCCAATGTTATTTTCCCCAGATTAAAAATAAAACCCATGTTCCACCTTGTCCTCAAATACTGTAATCCCAAGTAAACTGTCTGCCAGTATTATCCATATTAAGTTCATCTTAGTATGCGCTGGACACAGTAGTATGCACCATTTATGTATATATTAATTATAGTACCTGCATTTGCCCATACCAGTATATCACTTTCAAACACACTATTTATTTATTTGTTTGTTTGTTTATATTAACATATAAGGTATTATTTGCCCCAGGGATACAGGGCTTTGAATCATCAGGCTTACACAATTCACAGTACTCACCATAGCACAAACCCTCCCCAGTGTCCATAGCCCAGCCACCCCATCCCTCCCCCTCCACCCCCNCCATAGCACAACCCCTCCCCAGTGTCCATAGCCCAGCCACCCCATCCCTCCCCCTCCACCCCCCAGCAACCCTCAGTTCATTTCCTGAGATTAAGAGTCTCTTGTGGCTTGTCTCCCTCCCGATCCCATCGTTGTTTCATTTTTTTCACTCCCTACCCCCTACAGCCTCCTGCCCTGCCTCTCAAATTCCTCATATCAGAGAGTTCCTATGATAATTGTCTTTCTCTGATTGACTTATTTCACTTAGCATAATACCTTCTAGTTCCATCCATGTTGTTGCAAATGGCAAGATTTCGGGTTTTTTGATGGCTGCATAGTATTCCATTGTATATATGTATACCACATCTTCTTTATCCATTCATCTGTTGATGGACATCTAGGCTCTTTCCATAGTTTGGCTATTGTGGACATTGCTGCTATAAACATTGAGGTGCATATGCCCCTTCAGATCACTACATTTGTATCTTTAGGGTAAATACCCAGTAGTGCAGTTGCTGGTTTGTAGGGTAGCTCTATTTTCAACTTTTTGAGGAACGTCCATACTGTTTTCCAGAATGGCGGCACCAGCTTGCATTCCCGCCAACAGTGTAGGAGGGTTCCCCTTTTTCCACATCCTCGCCAACATCTGTCCTTTCCTGACTTGTTGATTTTAGCCATTCTGACTGGTGTGAGGCAGTATCTCACTGTCAAACACGCTATTTTTACTGGGTATGTAATGTTCCATTGAATGATGATGAATTTCTTTGAAATTAATCTTCTTTCAACTTTCTTTTTATTTCTTAGGATGGATTTCTTGGAAGAGTGTTACTGGGTCAAAAAGCTTGAACTTTTTTGAAAAACTAGTATGTACAAGCAGATATTATATTTAAATGTAAAATGTAACCCTTATTCATGAGCTCCAGATACACTCAGGATTATAGAAAAGTGCCTACTCGTTAGAACCATTTTGTTTTTGGAATATGCACTGTTAATTTCATGATTCTGAGAGGATTGTGCAACTCATAATTAGGTAATTAGGTTAGCAGAGAACTAATGTGGATGGAAAAATGAGCTCAGTCTTCATCTGTCACCACTAAAATTTAAAAATTTGTAATGGAACAACGTGATTACAAGTTAACAATTTCTTCTAGACAGTTACTGCTTTAAATCAATCCCATAATCAGATTAGTTATTGTCCCTGCCTGTCTTTAGGACTTTGAGTCCATTAAGTGTTGAGAGTAGAATGAGGGGTGTCTTATGATTGTATGATTGTATGATTGCAGGTTTGCAAACAGTGCATTCTCAGGTGTCCCTTACATGATGAATTCAGTGCCCTTCAGAGCAGGAAGCAAATGCTGAATTTACCCTTTTTGTTTTCCAGAAACAGAGCCTCCAATTAGCCAATAAGAAGTATAAATTGTAACTAAATTGTGAAATTAATACTCATTTAGGTGCAAATATTGATCCTTTTTTCCTTTAAGACTAACATGACAACACCATATAGAAGAAAATTAAATCAACGTATGTTTTTAATTACCTTTTTCTTAACACTGTGAATTGCACAAGGTTATTTAATTTAGGATGCAGAATCCATGGTAGCTCTGGAAAGTCCACATGCATCATCCAACTTCCTGTCTCTGAATACAATAAAGTGATTTTTATGAACAAAGGAGAAACTCCAGTTTGGGCATCAAGCTCATAGTCTTTAAAAACCACGCACGGGGAACATGAGTTCGATTTCGTCTCTAGTTTACCCAAATCCCTCTGCTGGGATACTAACACATGTTTTGAGAAGTTAAGTCATGCAGCCATTTGAAATCTGTAATGATAATGCTTCAGTAATCAGATAAGTACTTATAATTAGAATAAAGAGTAATTTCCAGAAAAAGATAGCATCACCTATAATATTTATTACAGAAAAACCACTCAATTTTGTAGCTGTCAGTGCTCTTAACATAATTTCTCACTACATTGAAGGAGCTTCTTGTAATCATATTCAAAACCTCTTATCTTGCTGATTATATTCAGCAACCATAGCTAAATATTTCAGTAGCAGAGCTGAAAATCATAATGACATATCAGCATACACATAATAAATTACAGCTAATGAATACTATAGGAGGTGCATGGTGATTGGCTCCAAGTTTGCGATCTGCTCATGCACAGCACACAGTAATTTTTAAGAGGACAGAAAATACGTTGACGGTACGCCTGCCAAACACACTGTTTTGTCTCTGTAAGAACAAAGTAATATTTTAGCCAGAATGAAAAGGGCGCATACAGATAATGGGTTAAATGTCCTAGCAGCCGAAGTAGATACCTCTGATGAAGCATTTTGTGACACTATGTCGTGCACAGTTTGACAATTTTTATATTGAGTAAAGATTTCTGGTTAAAAACTGTTTGTTGTTCTCGTGACAGCCTAAACTCGTGTTTTTAGCTAAATATGTGCAAAACCTCAAATTCTGATTTCACCAGCTTAGGCAGGGACCTTCAAGTGTGAAAAGCCATTTTTCAAGCTAAGTAGGAAATCAATAGATAAATTACTGCACTTTGTAGTACACATATATACTGAATAAATAAGACTTATGAGAGCCCCAAGACTACTGTCATTATTGGGGCAAATACTATATAGTATGATTGGAAAATATTATCATTTAGACAAAATCCAATAATTCTGATACTCTCTATCATTACTCTCACTTAAAAAAAAAAAAGGCATATTTAAATTTAGCAACCAGCTTTTCTTAAACCTGAGCTTAATTAAGGGGCATGTGGGTGGCTTAGTTCATTGAGCATCCAACTCTTGATTTCAGCTCAGGTCATGATCTCAGGGTGATGAGATCAAGCCCTGACCTCAGGTTCTACCCTAGGCATGTAGCCTGCTTGAGATTCTCTCTCTCCCTCTCCTGCCCCTCCCATGCCCACTCACACGCATGTGCGGTCTCACTCTCTCTCTCTCAAAAAAATAAAAATTGAGCTCAGTAAACATGTATGGTACTAAGTACTGTGATAAATACTGTACTTGGCTATTGGTCTACAATAAAGAAGGCATAGGCCCCTGCCCTTGAAGAGCCTACCATCTATAGTACAAAGGTGGGTCATTCCACCCCGTATAGTAGGGAAAGGCAGTGATTGACATNGTTTGGGGGGGGGGGGGGGGGGTTGTTATGTCAACTGAATCGAGAATTAAAGGATCTAGACAAATGCACGCACATACGTGAAGGCATGCGAGGAGCCATTGGGAGCACTGCTGAGAGAACACAGAACAGCATGAACAAAGACCCAAAGGGCAGTGCACAGCGCATGCCGGTACTGCTGGTGTACACAGCATACAGGGAGGACCATCTTAGAACTGGAGGCTGCAGGGGGAGTCAGGGGCCAGGTTTTCCGAAGTCTTGAATGCTACGCTAATAAGCATGGCATTTGCTTTTGCTTTGTATACAGTGGCTACATTCTTAAATAGACAAGCATTTTGTCTATTTTTCAAAGATTTAAAAAAGAAAAGCTGTAATTTGGAGGAAAATAACTTTTGTGGCTTGTACTCCATCTATTTGTTGACATTGTCCTTTTGTGGCTTTTTTTTTTTTTTAAGATTTTATTTATTTATTTGACCGAGAGAGACAGTGAGAGAGGGAACACTAGCAGGGGGAGTGGGAGAGAGAGAAGCAGGCTTCCCGCCGAGCAGGGAGCCTGTTGCGGGGCTCAGTCCCAGGACTCTGGGATCATGACCTGAGCCGAAGGCAGACACTTAACGACTGAGCCACCCAGGTGCCCCCCTTTTGTGGCTTTTATTGCACCTTGATATCAGCTCAGGTTTCCAGTTGGCCTCCCCTCCTCCAGCAGCAGGGCCCTCCATGCCCAGGAGATACTGGGGCCTGCCAGACTGGGTGGTTATTTTCAGGAAGAGCCTTTGGAATCCCAGGACTTGGTAGAGCAATCAAAATCAGCTCCATGGTCAGGTGCAAGTGATTATTTCTCACTGTCTGTCTGTGAGGTACTATATTCATTGGGCTGATATATTTTTGTTTGCTTGGAATTAGAATTTTAAACATGGCGATGGTACCATGTTAACTTTTGTGAAATACTCCCAGTGGTTCTTTTTTTTTTTTTTTAAATAATTTGAGACAAACAGATTAACTTTTTTTTTTTTCTGAAAAGTTTTGAGGACTTGAAGACTTTAGCTTCACATTATTCTCCATTACTTAAGACACGTTGGTGCCTCATCAGCCATATTTATCAAAATATTTACCTTTTGCATTGCTTTTATGTATTCCTGTGTAGACTCAGAGAGGGGATGTATATGTGCAAATTCATGGAGAGAATTTTTTTCTGTAGATTACCTTGATCTGCAGGTAAAAGCACTCTCTTTTCTTGAGAGCTCATAGTAACACTAAAGTGGAAAGAACAATGATTGGTCGGCCCGTAATACACTTCCTGTTGGTTCATCTCTGTGGGACCAGCTGCCTCATCTTTTGAATAAAAGGGTTGAGCTAGGTTATTGGCAAAGCTCTTTCTTACTGACATTTTGTGGTTCTCTTCACGACCTCACTTCACCAGTGTAGTTGGCTTGTGTAAGTTTGCCTTTCCACATCTTCAAGCCTTAGAATTGAAAAGGACCTTGGGAGGTCATGTAGTCAAGCTGCTTAAGAGAAAAGTGGAAATTTGCTTCCCCTTCACCTACGATGCTTTTGCTTGCACCTTCCCAAGCTGGCATCGTCTGAATCAGAGCTGGTTTTAACATCTGTCACCCCTTTGGTTGCCAGGATTGATTCCACTGATCTGACAGATGGGCAGAGGATCCCTTCCTCCCTTCTGTCCCATGTACCTTCTTCCCGTCGTCGGGAACGTAGCTGTAAAAAGCAACCGGCCTACTTAGAGAAGGACCTTTCTTTGGTCAAGGATATACACCTCCCTGTTTGTCATTATATTGGCACTCTGTAATGTTTCGTGAATGATGAGATTTTTGGGGCGACAAAAATGGCTAACACTTATATGTAACAGTAGAATTTCATGGGGCTTTTTTTTTTTTCAGGCTGCGGCAAGAGTTTAAATTACATCCCTAGTTTTTTTTGAGCAGTAATAGTGAATAGAGATACTGGAGTATATTTACAATTACCTACTCCTGCGTATACTTACAGAGAATATAATCTGTAGGTGTATTTATTAAATAAATGGTGCCTAATGATTTTTGTTTTATAAGCCCGTTCAGCATCCAGTAGAGCTTAAAATATTATTTACATACTATCTTTGCCCTTCATTTCTGTAACCAAAAAGGAGAAAACTTCCTCTTTGAGTATCTAGCAAAGTATTTTTAGATTCAATCAGAACATGAGATTGGTCGTTTTTCTTTTACTGGAATCCTTCACTCCTGATTTTCTAGTTGAAAAGCTAATTGTATCATTTCTAATTCCGATAGCCAACTAAGCAGTGTAAATTTGGTTTAACTCTTAGCTAGTTGATATTTGTGTTATTTAGAGGCCGTTTTTACTTGGGTAATTTGTGCAGGAGCTAATGCATTTCTCACTTGGAAAATGTGTATGTGTTCCTAATTCCCAACTAATGGAAAAAAGCAAAGGATATTTTTACTGTCAGCCTTCATCAAGTTAGACCTCTCTGAAGGCCTTACTGGATTTTATTTCCATGGGAATTTTGCTAATGGGTATATGCAACACCATCCAGGCGCTTGTAGACAGGATTACAAATTAAAAATGAAAAGGAATGGGGGAACAAATACATCTTTCTTATCTTTTAAGAAGTTGGCAGAATTTTAATCTCACATTCTTATTTTCATTTTGCAGTGTGTTCAGAGAGGATGCAGAAAGTCTAAGTTGGATTTTAATGCAGGAGGCCAGCTTAGGCAATATAAGCAATGAATTTCCTTAATGGGTTCTTGTTTGTAATCTTATATGTAGAAGGCAGAAGAAAGGAGTAAATCTTCTAGTCTGTGTATGTTTACCTAACAATATTAGTGACTTTAATGTGTTTTACTGGAAAATGGAAGATTGAAGACATATTTGAAAATAAGCTGCCCAGTTTCATTGCCTGTATACTAACTCACTAAATTATTTTGATCCATGTAATAAATGCCCACCGTACATTTCCAAGTACCATGAAGCTGTCAGTGCTCTTAACTTAATTTCTCTGAACATAATTTGTGGGCCTGGTGGTACTTGTCATTTAGGGAACACCCACCTACCCTAGATTCTGGAGTTCCATAGGGTTCAGCCCCAAGCTTCCCTCTTTTCCCCTTCTGCATTCTTATCCCTGGACAATCATATCCACTCTTGCGGTTTTGTTCTTGGTTTTGTTTTGGGGTTGTTTTTTTTTAAGGTTTAGTTATTTTAGAGAGACAGCACAAGCAGGAGGAGGGACAAAGGGACAGAATTCTCAAGCAGACTCCCTTCTGAGCATGGAGCCCCACATGGGGCTCAGTCCCAGGAGCCCAAGATCATGAGCTGAGCCAAAATCAAGCTGGCTGCTTAAACCACTACGCCACCCAGGCAGCCCAAGAGAGAGAATCTTAAGCAGGCTCTGCACTCGAGATTTATTTATTTAAGAAATAATTTTGTATTTAATCTATTTAATAAATATTTACTTATTTTAGAGGAAGAGCATGAGCAGGGGAAGGGGCAGAAGGAGAGAATCCTCAAGCCAACTCCCTGCTGAGCATGGAGCACAACATGGGACTCGATCCCACAACCCTGAGATCATGACCTGAGCCGAAATCAAGAGCCAGAGGCTTAATCGACCTAGCCACCCAGGCGTTCCGCTCTCTTGCCGTTTTAAATGTCAATATATCATAACAAAATATCAAGTATGTTTCCCTTTTTTGGCTTTCTAGACTTATTTATTTGCAGGGAAATCTTACATCATCAAGCTCATTGTGTCTGAGACTTCCCCTTCCATTCTCTCCTTCTTCAAATCTTCTCTAGAGTTTTCTTACTTCTGCTGCCTCCATCCAGTTTATCTTGCCAAAGAGCTGAGAGTCATTCTGACTTCTGTTCCTGCATGCACACCCTCGCTCAGATCTGTCACCAAGTGCTATCTCTTCCATCTCTAAACTTTATCTCAAATTTTTTCTAATTTATCACTGTTGCCATCACATTAAGTCAAATCACTGTCCGGCCTGGACTAGTGCATCCAGTTTGGCCAACTCCATTTACTAATAAAAGCCAAAGGTAGTTGTTAATATGCAGATGTAATCATGTCATTCTTATACTTAAAACTCTCCATCGGCTTTCCATTGTTCTTAGAAGATAGATCTTCTCTTCTGTCCATCCCAGAAAATGGTCCTATCGAGTTTGCTAGGGCTGCCATAACAAAGTACATCAGACTAGGTCACTTGTAACAGAAAGTTATTTACTCACAGTCTGGAGGCTGGAAGTTTGAGATCAAGATGTCAACAGGATTGGTTTCTTCTAAGACCTCTGTCTTGGCTTGTGAATGGCCATATTCCCTCATTGTCTTCACGTGGTCTTCCTTCTGTGTGTTTCTGGGTCCTAATCTCCTCTTACAAGGACCCCTGTCATGTTGGACTCAGGCCCAAGTACATGACCTCATTTTACCTTAATTACCTCTTTAAGACTTTAATGCTGTATACAGTTACATTTTGAGGTACCAGGGGTTAGGATTTCAATGTGAATTTTGGGGAGACACAACTCAGCCCACAACAGGGCGTAAACTGATGGTTGAGGGAGGAGTAAACATGTATGAAATACACTACTCTCAGTAATATTTCTGTGTTCCTTATGGTCTTGCTTTGGCTGTCATCTTTTTATCAAAATCTTAACTGCTGTTAGGTCCACATATTGCCTTAAGTAGCTATTGAAAAGATACTAGAAACACTGGTGTACAAGTAACTGTTTCAGTTCCTGTTATCATTTCTTTTGGGTATATACTCAAGAGCAGAATTGCTGGGTCATATGATAATTCTTTGTTTAACTTTTTCAGGAATTTCATGCTGTTTTCCACAGCGACTGCACCATTTTACGTTCCTACTAGCAATGTATATGGATTCCAGTTTCTCGACATCCTCACCAACACTAGGTTTTCTCCTCCCCACCCCTCAAAATTATATCCTTCTTACTAAGTGTGAAGAGTTATCTCATTGCAGTTTTGATTTGCATTTCCCTAATGACTGGTGATGTTGATTATCTTTTTATGTGCTTACTTAACCATTTGTGTATCTTTTTTGTTCCATCCTTTGCCTTTTTTTTTTAATTGGGCTTATCTTTTTGTTGTTGAAGTATAGAAGTTCTTTTTATATTCTGGGTATTGTACTCTTATTAGATAATGATTTGCAAGTATTTTCTTCCATCCTATAGGTTGTCTTTTTTTCTCCTTCACTTCTTTTAAATCTTAACTCAGATACCATCTTGGTGAGGCCTTTCCTGGCCACCTACCACTGAATCTCCGCCTACCTACCTCCAGACACACATTCCCTTTCCCTGCTTTATTTTTCTTCCTAACACTGAACACCAACAGACATTCCCACATGCATTATGTGGATTGCTATTGTTGGTGGTGTTATTGTGACAAACCTTGTTTGTTGTCTGCTTTTATGAACTAGAGGGAGGGGCATTTTTATCTCTGTCTCTCCTTAAGCATATGTCTAGACCAGGCCTTGTAGGTATTTAATCCGTATTTATTGAATAAAAATGAATAAATGAATTTAACATCTAGCAATACCATCTTTTTTTTTTCTTAATTGGGAGAATACAGCACACACACAGAAAGAGCACAGTGATTTACAAAAGGGCACCTTTGGCCCCCCATGATCAAGAAATACACACAGTATTATCATTATGTCAGAAGCCTCCCTCATGCCTCCTCCCAATTACTTCCTCCTCTGTCCAGTCACCCAGAGGTGATCACTATTCTGATACTTCTGGTAATATCTTTGTTACTTTCTTACTTTATAGTTGTCCCATATAAGCATTTGTCTCTAAAAGGTTTTTGACAGTTGTTTTTTTAAATCCCCATATAAATTAAACCGATCAATATGTGTCTTCTGTGCCCTTTTCTGACATTTAGATATTTGGGAGTCATGCATGATGTCATATTTAGCTGTAGTTTATTTTTTATGTCTGTATAACGTTCCATTGTATTTCTGTACTATAGTTTATATATTCTATTGAAAGAAATTCTGGTTACTTCCATTTTTTGGTTCTTTTGAATATTGATGCTCTCAATATTCTTGTACCTGTCTCCTGGTGTCCAAATGTGTACATTTCAATTGAACATAATAATATTTAGGAATGAATTTTGGGTCAAAGGGTATGCATATATTCAGCTTTAGTAAATAATACCAGACAAGTTTTCAGAGTAGTTATACAGATTTTCATGCCTTCCAGCAGTATGGTTGCTAATATATTCTCATATCGTTTTGGCTGTTTGGACGTCTTTCATGAAGTGACTGTTCAAGTCTCTTAACTTTTTTTTTTTTTTTTTCTTTTTTAAAATCAGAGCAAGGCTGTCAAGCCAGGGCACTCCTGAGCAACCCAGAGTAACCCTCTCTGCTGGGGAAACTGCCAGGAAATCTACCAAGAGGAGGGCTGTCCATAATTTCCAGGTTCTTTCCCACTTGTATTAGACCAGAGGCTGGCTTGGAGATGAGCACATTAGCTGGAGTCCCTTTTAACAATCTCATCTGACATCATATGAGTCTCCTGATAGTTCGCTCCTTCACACCTGCCAAACACTACCACTCATGTGGCTTTTTGTCTTTCATGAAGTATAATTGATACAACATGGTATTAGTTTTAGGTGTACAATGCAATGACTGTGTATATATTCTTGTCCATTTTTCAACTGAGTTTTACTCTTTTTTATAGACTTGCAGGCATTTTTGTGTATTCTGGGTATGAGTCTCTGTGACTTTCCTTTTAGTCTTTTGATGATGTGACTTGATGAGTGGAAGTTCTGGATTTTAATATATTCTCACTTATCACTCATTTTCTTTATAGTTAATTTACTAGCAGCTTATTTGCCAACTGAAGATTATATAGTTAGTATATTTTTGTGTCATTTCAAAGGAGTCTTTATATACCCCAGGGTTATAGAGAAGTTCATGTATATTTTCTTTTAGCTTTTTCTTTTTTTTTTTTTTTAAAGATTTTATTTATTTATTTGACACAGAGAGAGAGATTACAAGTAGGCAGAGAGGCAGGCAGAGAGACAGGAAGAGGAGGAAGCAGGCTCCCTGCCGAGCAGAGAGCCCGATGCGGGCCTCGATCCCAGGACGCTGAGATCATGACCTGAGCCGAAAGCAGAGGCTTTAACCCACTGAGCCACCCAGGCGCCCACTTTTAGCTTTTTCATTTTATTTTACCCATTTAGAATTACACTCCATCTGGAAGGAGATGAATAAAAACTGGCAGGAAAGTGTGGGATATTTGGGAGATAGTGAGTACAACAGTTTGGTTGGAGTACAGAGATTTTTTTTTTTTGTAGGAGGAGTCTTGTGGGAAATAAAATTTTTTAAGTCAGATTAGGGAAGATTGTGTAAAACTAAGAAAAATGTTATTCTGCCCTGTTCTCACATCAGCAGGTGTCATTAGTAACATCTAAAGTATGCTGGGTATGGGTACTTTGTCTCAAAAATGGAGGCATGCAGTGGTGTGGATGACTCAGGACACATCACCCACACTCTTTACCCCCAGTCAAACAATAACAACAAAGCAAATAACACCAAAAAACGATCTTACTTACTGACTTCCCTTTTAATGTTTAAAAAAGTCTTCATTTACGTGGAAGAGTGTGTATAATAGTATCTTGACCTAGTTGGGTGTCATTACTTCCTTTTTTTTCTAGTAACATTTACCTATTGATAGTTATCCTTATTTTATCTCACATGAAAAGAACAGTTCTGGATTGCCGTTAATTTCCTGCTCTGACCCTTCTAGTTCATTGTCCATTGTTACATGGTTGTTTTCCTTAAGTGGCTTTCTTACCACGGTGCGCCTCCATGTGCTCATTTGTTAAAGATGAATATTTTATGGCATGCCTCCTTGGACTGTTTTAAAACTAATATGAGGTATTGTGGGTGATAAACGTGTCAGGTAATGTAGGTTATTACCAGAGGCAGGACTTTCAGAATACATATAATCATATGAGCCTATTCTTTATTTTTTACTTTTTTAATTGAGTAATTCATTCTTTCTTTTTTTTAATTGAAGTTTTAGTTAACATACAGTGCAATATTAGTTTCTCGAGTAGAATTCAGTGACTCATCACTTATATATAACACCCAGTGATCATCACAAGTGCTCTCCTTAATCCTCATCTGCCATCTAACCCATCCCCTACCCACCTCCCTCCATCTACCCTCAGTTTGTTCTCTGTTATCATGAGTCTCTTATGGCTTATTTCCCTCTCTCCTTTTCTTTTCCCCCTTCCCATATAGTGCATCTGTTTTCTTTCTTAAATTCCGCATATGAATGAAATCATGTGGTATTTGTCTTTCTCTGAATCATGTATTTTTCTCAGCATAATACCCTCTAGTTCCATCCACATCGTTGTAAATGGCAAGATTTCATCCTTTCTGATGACTGCGTAATATTCCATCATATATATACACTCATCACAACTTCTTTATCCATTCATCGGTTGATGGACATTTGGGCACTTTCCCTAGTTAATGAGCCTATTTTTTATTTGTGTGTGAAAAACAACTGTAATGCTTTTTATTTAAAAGCACACTTACAGAATTTCATGTTGTCTGCATTTACAGGAAGAAAGAATGATATAAACACACATAACCTGACAATTTTTGTGAGACCCATGTGATCCATATCTAAAAGAGTTTTCCTAGGAGTTATCCATTATAGCTAAAGCTGTAGGGTGAATTTTCTTTTTCTTTCCTTTTTCTTGAAGTATAGTTAATGTGCAGTATTATATTACAGGTAACCCTTGGATGATATGGGTTTGAACCAGGCAGGTCCCCTTTTACATGGATTTTTTTTTCTATTAATACAGTACAGCACTGTAAATGTATTTTCTCTTCCTTATGATTTTCTTAATAACATTTTCTTTTTTGTAGCTTACTTTGTGATAAGTATATACAGAATATAAAGTAAGAACAGTATATGATTCATATAACTTAGAGAATATGTATTAATCGACTGTTTAGGTTATTTGTAAGGCTTCCGGTCAACAGTGGGCTATTAGTAGTTTGGTCAGAGTTAAATGTTACGTGTGGATTTTCAATTATATGGGGGGATCAGCACCCCGAAGTCCCACGTTGTTCAAGGGTCAACTTTAGCTTCAGATGTACAAGTGATTCAACATTTATGTGCATTACAAAGTGATACCATGATAAATCTAGCTACCATCTGCCACCATACATAATTGTTAATATTAACTATATTCCTGTGCTGTACATAGTATTCCTCTTATTTATTTTATAAATGGAAGTTTATACCTTTTAATCCTTTTTCCCTGTTTCACTTACCTCCTCACCCTTCTCCCCTCTGGCAGCCGCCAGATTGTTCCCAATGATCTATGAGTCTGTTTCTGTTCTGTTTTGTTGGTTCGCTTTGTTTTCTTTTTTTTTTCTTTTCTTTTCTTTATTTATTTGACACAGAGAGAGAGATCACAAGTAGGCAGAGGGGCAGGCAGAGAGAGGGGAGGAAGCAGGCTCTCTGCTGAGCAGGGATCCCGATGTGGGGCTCAATCCCAGGACCCTGAAATCATGACCTGAGCCAAAGGCAGAGGCTTTAACCCACTGAGCCACCCAGGCTCCCCTCACTTTGTTTTCTATATTCCACTTGTAAGTGAAAATATACAGTATTTGTCTCTCTTTGTTTGACTTACTTCGCTTAGCATAATACACACATCCATGTTGTCATGAATAGCTAGATTTCATTCTCTTTTATGATTAATATTCCATCGTGTTTGTATATACTATATCTTCTCTATCCCTTCATCTATTGGTGGACATTTAGGTTGCTTCCATACCTTGGCTGTTATAAATAATGCTGCAGTGAACATAGGTGTGCATCTCTCTTCAGAAGGTGATTTGTTGGTTGTTTTTTGGTTTTGTTTTTGTTTTTCATAAACACCCAGAGATGGAATTGCTGAACCGTACGGTAGGCCTATTTTAATTTTTTGAAGAACCTTCCTACCATTTTCCATAGTGGCTGCACCAGTTTACATTTCCTCCAACAGTGCAGGAGAGTTCCCTTTTCTCCCCATTCTTGCCAGCACTTGTTATTTCTTGTCTTTTTGTTAACAGCCATTCTGACAAGTCATGAGATGATATCTCACAGTGGTTTGGTTTTGCATTTCCCTGATGATTAGTGATGTTGAGCATCTTTTCATCTGTCTGTCTGTTGGCCATCTGTAAGTCTTCTTTGGAGAAATGTCTGTTCAGTTCCTCTGCCTGTTTTCTAATCATATTGTTTGGGGTTTTTCCCTATTGAGTTGTGTGAGGTTTTTAAAATATATTTTGCTAATTAACCCTTATCAGTTATATCATTTACAAATATCTTCTTTTATTTAGTAGTTTGCTTTTCTGTTTTGTTGATGGTTTCCCTTACCATACAAAAGCTTTTCAGTTTGATGTAGTTTGATGAATAGCCCCTACTAGTTTGCTTTTATTGCCATTTCCTGGGGAGACAGATTCAAAACAATCTTGTTCTAACTAATAGCGACAAGCTTATTGCCTGTGTTCCTTCCAGTAGTTTTAGGGTTTCTGGTCTTAAACTTAAGTCTTTAATTGGTTTTGAGTTTATGTTTGTTTGCGATGGAAGAAAGTGGTCCAGTTTTATTCTTTCACATGTAGCTGTCCAGCTACATTTATTAAAGAAACTGTCTTTTCCCCATTGTGTGTACTTGCCGCCTCTTTTGAAGATGAATTGACTGTATAAGCATAGGTTTATTTCTGGCCTCTCTGTTCTGTTCTGTTGATCTGTGGTGTATGTGTGCGTGTGTGGGGGCACACACCAATACTATACTGTTTTGATTACTACAGCTTTATACATCTTGATATCTGGGATTGTGAAAACCTCCAGTTTTGTTCTTCTTTTTCAAGATTGCTTTAAGTTATTTGGGGTCTTTTTTATTCCATACAACCTTTAGGATTCTTTGTTCTATTTCTGTGAAAGATGCCATGGGTTTTTGATAGGGATTGCATTGAATCTGTAGACTGTTTTGGGTAATAGTAACATTTGAACAATATTACTTCTTCTAGTCCATGAGCACAGAATACCTTTACACTTGTTTGTGTCATCTCCAATTTCTTTCATCAGTGTCTTGTAGTTTTTAGAGTAGAGGTCTTATACCTCCTTGATTAAATGTATTCCTAGGTATTTTATTCCTTTTTATGCAGTTGCAAATAATACTGTTTTTTTAATTTCTCTTTCTGATATTTTATTGTAATTGTATAGAAATTCCACAGATTTATGTATCTTAATTTTGTATCCTTCAACTTTACTGATTTCTTAGTTCTAATAGTTTTTTGGTGGAGTCTTTAAGGTTCTCTATATTTAGTATCATGTCATATGCACAGTCACTTTTACATCTTCCTTTCTAATTTGAGTGCCTTTTGTTTCTTTTTCTTGTCCAATTACTATGGCTAGGACTTCCAATACTATGTTGAATAAAAAGTGGCAAGAGTGGCATCTTTGTCTTTCCCTTAGAGGAAAAGCTGTCAGCCTTCCACCACTCAGTGTGATGTTCCTGTGGGTCTGTCATAGGTACATTCCTTCTATATCCACTCTGTCAAGAGTTCGTATCTAACTGTATGTTGAATTTTATCAAATGCATCTTCTGCATCTATTGAGATGATCATATGATTTTTATCCTTTCTGTTAGTGTGGTGTATTACGTTGATGAATTTGTAGATGTTGAACTATCTTTGCATTCTTGGAATAAGTTCTACCTGATTATGGTGTGTGATCCTTTTAATATATAGTTGAGTTCAGTTTGCTCATATTTTGTTGAGAATTTTTGCATCAATCTTCCTTAAGGATATTGGCCTGTAATTTTCTTTTTTTATGGTCACATTGTCTGGGTAATTCTAGCCTCATAGAATGAGCCTGGAAACATTCCTTCTTCTTCAGTCTTTGGGATACTTTGAGAAAGATTGGTATTAACTCTAGTTTAAATATTTTATGAATGCACCTATGAGGCTGGTCTAGGACTTTTGTTTGTTGGGATGTTTTTTTTTTTTTATTACCGATTGAATTTCATTACTAGTGATCAGTCTGTTCAGATTTTCTTTATCTTCTGGACTCAGTCTTGAAAGATTGTGTGTTTATAGGAATTTATTCCTTTCTTCTAGGTTATCCCATTTGTTAGCATGTAATTTTTTGTAGTACTGTCTTATGATCCTTTGTATTTCTGTGGTATTGGTTGTAATTTCTCCTCTCCCATTTCTCCTTTTATTTATTTGGGCCCTCTCTTTTTTTTTTTTTTTCTTGATAAGTCTGGCTAAAGGTTTAGCAGTTTTGTTTATCTTTTCAAAGAACTAGCTCTTAGTTTCATTGATTTTTTTTTCACTCTGTTTCACTCTGTTTCACTTATATCCACTCTGATCTTTATTTTTTCCTTTCTTCTACTAACTTTGGTTTTATTTGTTCTTTTTTTCATTCCTTTAGGTGTAAGTTTAGATAGAGATTTTTTTCTTATTTCTTGAGGTGGATCTGTATTACCATAAACTTCCCTCTTAGAGGTATTTTTGCTATATCCCATAGATTTTGAAATGTTGTGTTCCAGGTTTTATTTGTCTCAAGGTATTTTTTTATTTATTCTTTCTGTGTTGACCCATTGTTTATTTATTAGCATATTGTTTAGCCTCCACATGTTTGTGGTTTTTCCAGCTTTCTTCTTGTGATTGATTTTATTTTCGTACCTCTAGGGTAGCAAAAGATGCTTGATATGATTTCAGTCTTCTTAAATTTATTAAGACTTGTTTTGTGACCTAACATGTAACCTTTCCTGCAGCATATTCCATGTGCACTTGAGAAGAATATGTATTCTGCTTTTGGCTGTAATGTTTTATATATGTCTGTTAAGTCCATCCAGTCTAATGTGTCATTTAAGACCAGTGTTTCCTCATTTATTTTCTGTCTGGATGATCTATCCATTGAAGTCAGTGGGGTGCTGAAGCCCCTACTATTATTATATTACTGTCATTTTCTTCCTTTATGTCTGCATTTACTTTTTTTGACTGCTTTACCAGATCTACTAAATGTTACCCATGAGTTGTCCTGGATAATAGCAGGTATCCACTGATATTCCTTAAAACACACAAGCAGTGAAAAGCCCTCCCAAAAATAATTTTTAGTACTTAACTAGTCATTATATTCCTTTGGAAGACAGTATAAACTCCCTGTTAGTATTACCATTTAAAAAAAATTCTTTCAGGGCACCTGGGTGGCTCAGTGGGTTAAAGCCTCTGCCTTCAGCTCAGGTCATGATCTCAGGGTCCTGGGATCGAGGCCCGCATCGGGCTCTCCGCTTAGCAGAAAGCCTGCTTTCCCCTCTCTCTCTCTGCCTGCCTCCCTGCCTACTTGTGATCTCTATCTCTGTGTCAAATAAATAAATTAAATTAATTTTAAATTAAAAAAATAATAAATTCTTTCAACTTAAAATGCAATTTGCCTTGTATGAAAATATTATTTGTATCTGATTACTGGAAGAATGGGGATGTAATGTTCTCATAAACTTTTTTCCTTAACATTTGAATTTGTAAAAAGTGAAATACAGTACTACCTAAGGTATGTCTATATACATACACATGTATATAAAAAAATACACACATGTATTAGTTTCTTTCACCAAGTGATTAGAGGTATGTAGTCCAAGTTGAAAGTACTTTTGGCATATGATTGACAAGATGATAGTGCATTTTGATTACTTGCAACTATAGTTTTATGCCACTAAGATGTTTCTCTTCTTATTTAGTATGACATAATAGGCTACAGTTTATTATCCAGACTATCTTTCTGACTCTTTGGGGGGAAAAAAAACAGGGCCAAATAGTCAAGTCTCATTATCTATTGACAGTGATAGACAGGGAGCACATGGATAATTAAACCCATTGTCAAATATAGCCTATAAAACTGTAGCCAGGATTTTCTACATCTTCCTCCTGAAGCTTGTTGTTAAAGTTGTGACTGATAGCTGAGATGGCACTGGTTTGAATTTCATTTTTATTTTCTCTTCTTCCCTTAACAAAGATGCTAATGAACCATGAGTTGAGTCAGAGGCCCAGAGTGTTTATAGAGCTAGACAAGCCAAGCTCCAGCACCCCTGAAATACTAATAATTGGACTCTCATTAAACTTAATGCACTTCTTATATCCTTGTTGGGTCTAGACTGCCACTGATTTGTGTCCAGACATGAAACTGAAGAGAAGTTGTTTGAAAACATGCTTCCTTAGTGATCAGAACCTTCTGTAAAGGTACATTTTTCTGAAGAGTAAACAATGAAGCTAGAGAGTTGATTGTGGTTTGATAAAGCAGATTTGTGACTTTCTAGTTAAATTCTCAAAGAAGGCTCAGAGTGTGTTTTCCTCTTAAAAATGTCATGGTCCAAGGAAGGATTTTGATCACACCCATTCCTAGTATTTGCAGGACCTAAAGCAGGAGTAAAAATGGAGGCCTTGGGCCGTGTATCTAAATGTTAAGTCATAAGTTACCAAATTACTAAGTAAATGCAATCTGTACTCCTTTCTTGATAATATACCTTAAGTAAAGTCCTGGAAGGCGAGATTTGGATTTAGAATTCTTGGACTCTCTGGGTTTCATGTCAGGGCGTGACAATGTGAGGAGTTGGCTCTTAGCCAGCCCCCCTTTCCTTTTTGTCCTACATATCTAAGTTCCACCGTTACCCTCCTTAAACAGCTGGCCTTGGCCACCCCTTGGGTAAACATAGATTCTCAAATTCTAAGAATAATCTCTATACACATAGATATGGAACATTTAAAGCCACTCCCATATTCTCCCATATTTTCATGGTCTTCCCTAAGTCACTGTGCGTTGAATGGGAAAAGATAATGATAATAGCTATCAGTGATTATACCAGCCAGACACTGGCATAAGTTCTTTGCATATTGCATCTCGGGTATCAGCATTTTTTTTTCCCCTGGGGCTAAGTATTTCAGTAAAGCAAGACACTAAATATATATACATAGCTCTCCCTATGTATACACACACACACACACACTCAGGTGTGCATGGGCACACACGTTATTTTAGCTGCTGTTATTTTAAGAAGTATGTTTTCAAAGTCACCTTCCTTCCCTCTCCTCAGTGCAACCTTTTAGAAATCACTAACTTGAAACAAAGCAAAATCCATGAAGTAAGAACCCAGCTTGGCTGCGACCCCCGGGTGTACATACAGCAGATCAAGTTGTTCACAAACTGATTCAGTCTTCAGTCCCTCCTAATGTTTGGATTGGTGGGAAAGTAATGAACTTGCCTTGCTTTTCCATAGCGTAAACTGAGGCCTGTCTTTTCCCTTTAACTGCTGGGAGGAAATATAGCACTGCTAGATAATGCTGATTTCAACCCTTGGCGGTTCAATGATGTCTGTCAGTTTGCCCACTACTTTTTTATCCTTCCTAAAGGAACAGGCTTTAAAGCAGATCTGCTTCTTGATTCATTTTAAATCTTAACTACTTAGGTAGGTGTTAGAAGAGCAAAGAAAAAGTGTGGAATTTGATCCCCTGTGCCTTGGTTTCTTAAGAAGGGAGGTGCCATATCTGAACACAGCCCCACTGACTCTCCTGGAGTTAGCTGGGATACTTGGTTTTGAAAATGTTGGCTTTGTAAGTAGAAATGGAAATCATTAAAACAGATAAAACAAAGAAAAAAGTAGCCATAGAAACAGAAGTAGAATTAAGAGAATGTTGGAAATGACCACAAGCAATTAAGTACATGAATTCATGTCTGTTCTCAACCTTTGTCTGCTTCTTCAGTTCATGGTGCCCGTTTGATGTCCTGTGAGCACAACAGTGTGGTCAGAGCACGAAGCCCATTCTTGGCATTGTCTCCTCATTAACTCTCACTTGCCAGAAGTACCTTGAATAAAACAGACACGTTTGACCGATCTTCAGGAACCACTTCAAGTGTTCCCTCAGTTTACAAAGTCAGACCAAAGCAGGTTGGGGTGGGCCACATCCCCGTTGTACTCCGCCCTGCCATCGTGCAGATGTGCCCAGTACCTTTCAGCACCCACAGCTCCCGTGAAGGTTCCCCTCTCACATCTGAGGCGAAAGGAAGGAGCTTGGTTAAGTCTTCACTTTGAAGCTGTCATGTTAATTGTGAACTTTTGCTGAGTCTGTACCTTAGAAAAGGTAACAATCTCAGCATGTTAAGATCATAACTGCTAGATTAATGCTTGGAGGCAGCAGCTGTGCTGACGGGAGGCATTAATGGCTGGATGAGTTCAGTCAGATAGGCCGCCTCCAGTGTCTTTGTGTAATGGTATTTGCTAGATTCCAAATGGACTGCTGAGCAAGATGAAATACAATCTCATATATTATCTCTATCTTGAAAAAAAAATAGAGAATGAAATTGTTCTCTTGCTGGCTTCTATTTTATTAACCTTTGTGGAGTCAACTTAAAGAACAGATGTCCCCATAGAGTTGAAACCTTTTGCTAAAGTGGAGTGTCATTAAGCACGTCTGTGAGTTCTAGGAACGGTGGGGTTGAGTGAAACAGGTAAGTATTTTTTTCAAAACCACTCAGAGAATAATAGGGCATATTCTGGGGCTAGCCAAAGAGAAAAAACTGCAGTGTACATTGGATACAATTAAATTCGTTCTTTCTTTTTCTTACAGAGCGTGGAGAAAGTTCTTGTGGAATTCAGTCACAAGGAGTTGTTTGATTTCTATAACAAGGTCTATATTTTTAAAATAATTTCTGCTATGTGGGCTTTTACATAATGTTGCCTTCTTTTTATGAATCCTTATTTTTAAATGACCTATAATGGAGTGAAGTTCTTTAAACATCCCTTGTAAACACCGTATGTTTCATGGCAGGAAGCATTGCTGAGATGAAGAGACTCTGACAAACTAAATCAGGAGGAAAGTGGAAATGGTTTAAATTAAAGCAATAGGATTGTTACTTTAAAGCAGATCATTCAGTAATGAACTACGTGGTACCTATCCACAGTGCACTTTAGGTATATTTAACTTTAAATATTTTAATTTCTGGGCCCAAGAGGAAAAGGAGGTGCCAGGCTCGTAAAGATTTATCTTCGAGTGTATGTCCTGTTTCTTTCGAAATCCTGACTTTGTGAGCCGGGAAGATGTACTCATCCCCACCGCCCCCTTCAAAAGTCTTGGGTAGTGATCATTTAAATTCAAACAGCTGAGTGTATTTAAAACAGTAGAATTTGGAAATCCTCCTTGACACACTGGAAAACTTAGATCGCAGCCATGAATTCTAATATCTTCTTAGGAAAAGAAAACTTTCCTACGTGGTGAATCTGTTGTTGTGTGAATGGATTTAGCATGCATGGTCGCTGCTGCTGCTGCTCTGTCCCTCCCCTAGGCAGCCCTTCGTAGGCATTTCTCGCCTTTCAGCAACTTTTTTCTTGTTTTGTCTTTCTCAATAGCTGGAGACCATACAAGCACAGCTGGATTCCCTCACGTGATGTTCCTGAAGCCAGGCTTCTCCATCACACTCCTGCCACCTCATCATTCTGCACCGAAGATGGGCTGCCAGGTTACGTTTTCCGAAGGATTCAGTAGCTTTCCTCTTGTAAACAACAGGGCTTACAGCTTCTTAGAGCAATAACAGTCAAGGGAGATGATTGTTTTGAGAGCTTCTAATACCCATTCTCTCCTTCTGTGAGCCAGCAGCAAACAATTGTTAAGAATGCTTTTGCTTGGAAGGAAACAGTAAATACCATATTGTTATTACCGTCTTGTTTTTGCTTTATTGCCTGACCTGCTCATTTTTTACATATTTGACGACACCTTTATGTATCGAGGAGGGTCCACGGAGACAAGGGATAACGTGTACCTTAGAATACAAAACTCCAGTCATTACCTTATTAAAGCAAGAAGGCAGCCAAATGCAATCAGATACTTTGTTTTTCCTTGAATATAATGATGTTTTGCTTGGGAAATAACATAGGAAAGAAATTTGAAATAGAGCTAGTAGTAGTGAATCAGTTAATTCCAGTGTGAGCTTCTATGTGCACTTTAATTTTTTTTTTTTTGTCTGAGTGTAATTATCTAATAATAGTCCAGGTTTTTGTGTGCTTTTCTTTGTACTGCCAATTAATAATGATTCACTTCATAGTAAGGGAGAGAGTCAGATCATAAATAAAAATAATTGTCATGAGTGCTAAATAGTTATCCTTAAAATTCCAAAACAGATACCTTTTACATTTTCTTTCTATAAATATGTTAATTAATTTTCGTCAATAAAATTTTTATGTTTTAGAATTAGTTGAAGTACACAGTATTTTATGCTGTGTCTGTATATAAATGTGAGTATGGTTGCTTATAAAAAAGTATTACCAGATGAATTTTTTATGAATGAAGTATTTTTTTCTCTGTTGTTTCCACAGAGAGAGACAAAGCAGGTTGGAGTTGGGAGACAGGAGGGGAGAAATTGAGGGAGACATAGATATTGATTTGAGTCAAACGTGACTTCATATGAAGGAATTTGATCTCAGAAATGTCCTATGGTTAAACAACAGCCATTGAAATTAAATCGCATTCCTTCTATGAGGTATCTGCATTGAAGGTCTCTCAAATAAATGTTCAGTGTATGGAATTTATGCCCTTATCTGTATGTGTGCTTTACGTCGTTGATTAGAACAATTGGGAGTTTGGATGATTTCAGAAAAGAATACTATAGTTGCTGTCCGCCGTTGATTAATTTAAAAAGTTTTTTTAACTTAAACTTCCATTGATAAGCTATCTGGAAGACTTGTTTATAATACAGTGGCATTTATTTCCATATGTAGCTTATGGGAGCTGTCTTATTTTGTTACACTCTGTTCTGCCAGTTCCAGAGGGAGCTACCTGACTACTTAAAACATTTGGTAACTATTCCTTCAGACTTCTTATATACAAAAACACATACATCATCTCAAGTTGAATTTGTTAGGGCCTCCTGACAGTGACCATATGGATAGGTAGAAGTTTTCATTGGTTTAATGGCCAATTTAACTCCCAATGTAGGTATCTAAATTAAACGTGACAGTCCAAAATGAAATTCTCGATTAGTAGCTCATTTTATGCTCCCTAAAAGACCTGGTTTTATACTCTCTAGGAGTATTATCTAAAACTCTACAAAAATGCAGTAGTTTCCTCTCGATGAGTTTCGTTCAAGAAAGTCTGACCCAAGGCATTGAAGACAGGACAAGTAGGAGGTCTTATTGCAACTGAGAACGTAACTATTCCCGAAATATATTTAATTGCAGATCATTTCATTCCTTAAGGCACCACCATTTCTATGATACACAGGTCAAAGAAAGTATCATTTCCAAACAGTGCTGAATACCTGTGACTTTTTCATAGAAATAAGGGAGTTGGAGGAACAAGTGCTGGAACCTCCTCTCTCAGCACTCTTACTTGAGTTCCTGATGTGAGGCTTGAACACAAATAGACTTACTTGCTAGAAAGGAACCAATGTACTATTTTTACCCTTACTACAAGTAATACCTGCAATGCTCCAGTAGTAATTTGTGATTCTTTTTTAATGAGGAAAAACCAAAAATCATAAAGAAATAACCTAAAAGTCTATACTCTTATCATCCAAAACAGCCATTCAGTGACATTTTGGTAGATTTTACTGAAGTGGTTTTTCTTCTACCCAGATATCCTTCTTGTTCTTTTTTTTTTATTTTAAGATTTTGTTTATTTGAGAGAGAGAACACGCGAGAGAGCAGAGAGCACAAGTAGGCAGAGCGGCAGGCAGAGGGAGAGGGAGAAGCAGGCCTCCCACCTGAAGCAGGAAGCCCGATGTGGGGCTGGATCCCAGGATCCCGAGACCATGACCTGAGCTGAGGGCAGACGCCCAACCGACTGAGCTACCCAGGTGCCCCTCTCTTTCTTTTTTCTTTTTTTTTTTCTTTCCTAACACATTGGAATAATGCCATAAATACAGTTTCATACTTTGATTTGCTTGTGTAACATTATACATGAGCATTTTTCTTGTCCTTATTACCCAAAACATAATTTTAATGTATATTAAATAACCCACCATGTGCATGAGCTACACTTTATGTAGTTATCCAATCTGTTGTTGGATGTTTAGACTATTTTCATTTTTTTAACATACTAAAGAATTCATTGGTGGCATATCTTTGTATCTATAACCCCTGGACCACATCTGTCATTATTTTATTACTACAGATAACTAGAGGTGGGATTACATAAGAAGTATGAAGATTTATTTTCCATTTTTACCTTTAATGGTATTTTATTATAAAAATCATAGTTGCCCTTAGTAAAAAAAAAAAAAAGTCCCTGTTTTGCCAGTCTCACTCCCACTTCCCAGAAGTGCCCACCTAACTACTTGGAAACTTTTGGCCTATATCTTTTCAGATATCTTATGCAAATACATACACACACATACACACACACACACACACACACACACACACTCACACACACTCACACACACAAACCTTTTTGTGTATGTCTTTACTTGCTTTTATTTGTTTATGTGTTTATTTATTTTTAAGTAGGCTCCATACCCAACATGGAGCCCAACATGGGGCTTGAACTCATAGCCCATATCCATTTATACCATCACCAACGGTAAAGGAGAATTCACCTGCCTCAAGACAACTTCATCACCCTTTTCTCCTATTGTACATTTTATTCTCCACGTTCTCCTTAACCTGGGACCAGGTTTTAGGAAGAACCTGGGTTGAGAGAGAATTGGACACTGGAACATCACTAATTACTTGGGATATGTCATGCCGCTAACTCTAGAAGAATCGAAGAGGAGTTCTCTTCTATAATCAGCAAATGTGAGAGGCACTAGCACAGTATTTAAGTGTAAGGACACTGAAGTCAGACATTCATTTCATCAATAAATATTCAGTGAGTGCCTATGATTCTAGGAACTTAAATGCTAGCACCATGTTAACAATATTGAACAAAATAAATATGGTTCCTGGCTTCTTAAAACGTAATATTTTAAACAATTTTTAAAAAGCAAGGAAATGTAATAAATTGTGAACAAGTATGGGATGAAAAATAATTGGCTTCTGTTAAGAGAAAAATCAGAGATAGGACCAAACTTAGATTGGGGCATCAAGGAAAGATTCTCTGAGGAAGTGGGATTTGAAGTGAGTCTGTGGGATGAGGTAGAACACCAATTGAAGAAGAGAGTAAATAATAGAAGACTAGAGCGAAAAGCATTTTGGATGCAGAGAATGGCCCATCCGGTATCCCAAAGATTGGAAAAGGCTTAGCACCTTTCGGGAACTGAAGAAGATCCATATGACCAGAGTGTCATGGACAAGGAGAGAGTAGAATGCGTTACAGTTACAAGGTAGTCCTGTCACTTCTACTACCAATATGGCTTGCAAACATATGTCCAGGGCACTGCCTTTTCCAGGCTATAACACCATCTTTGCCCTGGACTTCTTGCCTCCACTCTACCCCCCTTCAACCCACTCTTCACACAGAGCTGATATTTCTGAAACATCAGTCACAGTAATTATACCATCTCTCTGCTTAGACCCCTGCAAAGTCATCCTGTTACCCTTGAAATACAATTTAAGTGTCTGGACCCTTAAAACAGAGAGTCATGTCCTAGTTCCACTACTTTTTGTGGTGCTCCATTTGTCCAAGCTCAGTTTCCTCATCTTTGTAATGGGAATAAAGATAATCCACATAACATGAGAGTGTTTATGTAGATTAAATTATAGAATTCATGGTAAACAGCATAATTCCTGATTTGCAATAATCACCTAATAAATGTTGGCTGTCACTTTCATAATCATTAAGAAAATGACTAGGGTTTCTATTGAAATTGTGCCAGGTAGGTTTGAATTAAAGTCAAAATTGCAGAAACCCTGCTACAAAACCCCTTCTCTTTAAATTTACATGGAGTTCAATAACAACTCTATCCCATAATCACTGGATTCAAACATAATGCCAGTCTTTCTCACTTTTAATTTTTTATTAACAGGGTAAGATAATCCGTATATTACAGGATAGGACCAGAATTTGAAATTGTTTTTCTAGGATTCTCTTTCTACATAGCTCTCCTGGCTCTGACCAATCTTTTGTTCTTTCTCTATTCTGTGAATTTCTGTCTCTTACCTTGAACAATGTCTTCTACACCTTATTACTCCAGGGGTCAACAACCTATGTCCAGCCCTCCTCCCTTTGTTTTTATCAAGTTTTGTTGGAACATAGTTATGGTAGACAGGCTCCCAGTCATCCCTGCCTTTTGGTATTCACATGTCAGTACAATCCGCTGTCCTTGACTGTGGGCACCACCTGTTACTTGCTCCTAATCACTCAAATACGGCAAAGGAAATGGGATGTCACTCCCCTGGTTGTTGCATCATGTAAAATTCTGTTGTGCTACCAAACTCACTCTAGAGGCGTTTTTCCCTTCTTGGCTTGGAAGAAGCAAGCAGCCGTGTTGTGAGAGGGGCTGTGGGCAGAACCACATGATGAGGAACTGTGGGTGATCTCTAGGAGCTCAGGGCGACCAGCAGCCAGCAAGAAGCTGAGGCCCTAGGCCAGCAACCCCACAGCCACAGGAAATAAATCTACAAACAACCCGAGTGAGTTAGGAAGTGGACTCTTCCCCAGTCAAGCCTGCAGCTGAAAACACAGTCGCAACTGACCATGATTACAGCCTTGTGAGATTCCACAGGAAGGACTCAGACTCCTGACCCACGGTAATTGTGAGATAGTAAATGTGTGTTGATTTAAACTTCTAAATGTATAGTAATTTGTTATACTATAATGGATGTCAAAAACAGCAACCGTGCTCTTTTGTTTACATGTAGTCTGTGACTCTTGAAAGACAACAGCAGACGTGAGTAGTTGCCACAGAGTATGTGACCCAGAAAGCCTAAAGTATTTACCACGTGGCTCTTGAGAGGAAGAATTTGCAGACACATGCCTTAGACCATGCTTCCCTGGGGCCTCCTTAGAGGATAGAGCAGTTGGCAAGGATACAGAAATCTGTAAGGTGGGTGTGGTGTATCTTTCTTTAGCAGCACTTTAATTTTTGCCAGCCACATGGCCATCAGTTGGAAATTATATTTTCTTTTTTTCTTTTAAGTTTTTATTTATTTATTGACACAGAGCAAGAGAGAAAGCAAGAGAGCACAAGCAGGGACAGTGGCAGAGGGAGAGGGAGAAGCAGACTCCCCACTGAGCAGGGAGCCCGACGTGGGGCTTGACCTGAGCCAAAGGCGGATTTGTAACCGACTGAGCCACCCAGGTGCCCCGGAAATTATATTTTCCATCCTCTGCAGCTCCTGCAGCCATGTGACTGGGTCTTACCAGTGAAACGTGAGTGGAAATGACATTCCTTTTCAGTTTTCTTTCCCCCTTCTAGGACTAAATCCTAGATCCGGAGCTGGGTCAGCTTTGACTGAGCAGACAAGGATAATACCCTAAGGGGAAGGAGTAACAAGATGGCAGGAAGCTGGGTCCTGTGGAGCAGGGCTACTGTTAGACACTCTATAGGCTGCCATCTCTAGACCATCACATGAGGAATTCAACGTCTTGTGTGAGCAACTCTGTTTGGGATCTGTTTAATTGGACAGGTTAGCCCAGAGCCTAACTAATATGGGGTAACACAATTTTAATTCGCCAGTTATTTAGAGCATTTATATCTTTAAAGAGGCATGAATGTTTTATGGCATAGCGTTCAGAATACATACACATGTTAAGGAGAAAATGGGAAGTGTTTAAAAATCTTTTGCTTGCAACCTGCAACTTTGGTCTCAACCTTTAGAGCCACCGGGAAGATATATTCACCCTCCTCCTCCAGCGTGGCTCCTCAGAAGGAGAAGTTTGAGAAGCCATGGGTGTATATCGTCATTTTGCCCCCAACGTCTTTACCGAATCCCTTTTCCACTGTTGAGGAAGAGGACCAGGACAATTCTGACTTGTTCAGGCTCATTAGTCAGAAGCTGCTCAGGAATTAGAATTTAAGTTTCAGATGAGTCCATTTTGCTTCCCTGAAACTTTGATTTTTGTCATCATTATGCAAATAGTTCTACTCGATACACCAGCCTCATTTAATGCTAAAATTAGGAACACGTTAATTTGAAGGATTTTATAGTAAAGCTTAATGGCATTTATAATTTTAGAGAATTTCAAGAATTTTTTCATTGCTTCTTCTCTGCCTCCGCCCTCCCCACACACATACTTTTGAAGCTTTTAATAGTCTTTTGCTTTTCTCTGAGGTGTAAGGTTGTACTGGCTTATTGAAGGCCTATGATTTAAATCCAAGCGATGGCTGTTTTCACAGTCTGCTTTGTTTGTTGTGTTTGAAATGAAAAGTTATTAGTTTTTATTTCAAAAGAAACAGTCTTGCAAAGACAAGACAGTTGAAGCTGGTCCAGTCTAAAAACCTGTAAGAGGATGCTACGGGATTAGTGAAACTGGCAGGGAAAATAATGAATTTATAATAAGGTTCCCTTCGTAAAAACCAGAGTTCAGTCATTTTTAGCATATTTTAATGAGAATCCGAGAATCTCACTTTCTAAATGATTTGGGTTTTTAAACTATCTTTTCTTCAAAGGAATCTAGGCAAAGGACAGAAGGGGAAAGCAGTTAATAGCAAATGTAACAGTGGTACTTATTTCTGGAGCTGAGTTTTAAAGAACACAATACATCCCACCTGAACTGTTTAAGGAAAAGTCAATAATGAGGTTTCTCATCTGTAATAAATGCAGATTAGCTGCGAGGCATGAAGCTGGGTGATTTCTCAAGGTCTCTCCCCATCCCTCCTTGCCGCTGATCCTGCTAGATTTCCTTTGTGCCCTGTTTCCAGTCCACATCTCATGTTCTTCCTGCAGGCTTATTTCAGATTCTTCTTCCAGGCTTCTTAGGAACAAAGCAAAAAGCCGTCCCCAGAAACAGGCTGCTGTATCCCTCCCACCTCGGAAGCTTCCGCACCCCTCCCTGTCCAGAAATGCGGTTATGCTCTGGCAGCAGAGCACGGTAATTTTCCAAGTGATCGGTGAAAGTGGTGACTCATATGTCCCCAGCCACGTGCTCTACTTAGCAATCCAGCCTCTCGCTCTATTGCATGCCGATGTCAGTAATCCTGTGAGCGTTGGGGTCCTTAGGAAATATTGGCTGAGTGAATTAACAGAGTACATAACTAGTTTTTCTCCCCATGCCTCTCTTATTTGCATAGTGCCATCTGAATTCTTAAAAACAAACAGAACCATCATAAATCTCGGATTTACAAGAGTACTTTTCAAACTGATTTAGCAATGCATGGGGTCTCCCACAGGGGAAGAGCCACATCTATTCTGGGGAGGAGCTCCTGAGAGTCACCGAGCAGGAGATGTTCGTGGAGAGAGTAACAGCCCACAAACCTGCTAGAGACCCAGCTCTCTCCCATCCAGAAACTGCTGTGAGATTGAGGATGGTCACGAAGTTGACCTAGACATGCGTTTGGTGCCAGTGCTCTGAAGACTGGAAAGCAATGACGTTCCTAGAAATTCAGAGATGATTTATGTACCGGGGGCAAATGAGGTGCTCCGGAGAGACATCAGCAACCTTCTTACATAGAGATCTATGATAAGTGTGTATGGATTTTGTGAGCTCATCACCCAGATTTTCATCTCCTGTGGAAGAGCGTGTCTTGACTCCAGACACACACATAACACGCTTTCCTCACTGAAGTGGGGCAATTCAACGACTCCGTTTTAGCAGTCTCCCCTCACGCGGCCCAGATTATTCCAGGTTATCACAAATACACAGTCTGGGCAAAAACCCGAAAGCGTTCACCTAGATAATGTGGAACACAAGCAAGATGCAGAGAGCCACGCGGAAAGCTGTACAGCAACATTTTAATTTAAAATTTCCCAAGGCGGGCGCCTGGGTGGCTCAGTGGGTTAAAGCCTCTGCCTTCAGCTCAGGTCATGATCTCAGGGTCCTGGGATCGAGGCCCGCATCGGGCTCCCTGCTCGGCGGGGAGCCTGCTTCCTCCTCTCTCTCTGCCTGCCTCTCTGCCTACTTGTGATCTGATCTCTCTCTCTCTCTCTCTCTCTCTCTCTCTCTCTCTGTGTTAAATAAATAAATAATCTTTAAAAAAAATTAAAAAAATTAAAAATAAATAAAATTTCCCAAGGCAACCAACGGTGTCTTTAGATGTAGAGTCCAATGTGAGGGATCAGTTTCTTCTTGATAGAGTGATGCTTGAGAACATCCAGCTTTTCTCCCTCGTGGCAGAAAAGGCCCTCACTCTCGGTGTTTTGGTGTTCCTTCCTGCACAGTATGTTCTGTACTCCACTGTGTGATCCAAAGTGATCAGAGGAGTAATCAAAAGTCAGCAAGTTTGGGTGCATCTCCTTTCTGGTCCCAGCGTAGGTACGCCTCACCCCGCAGGCTTGGAGGACTCTGGGAATGGCCACCTTTGCTAGGTACACTGTTAACCTCTCTCCTATGTTTGGGTCCATGATCATGCTCGGTTCTGCCAGGCAAGCTTAATTTATTGTGTTGGTAGGTGCCCTGAGCGGATGGGCCAGGAGAGTGAAACCACCATCTGCAGGGTTATTCCTTCAGGCATTCTGTGGGAACCTGCCCAAATGCACCATCTTACACGGCTACCGTTCTCTTGTACTGGCTTCCAGGAGCCACTCCTCCCAGCTCTGAGTTTTCCTGGGTCATTTTCCTTGGGTTAATGCTATTCCCTTAAATGCATTTATACTTTGGGAACCCTTTTCTTTAGTTACTTTCAGTTAAATTTACAGTCTGAAAGACATTTTCATTTTTTATTTAATCAAAATCCTCAACAGAGTTTATGTTAAAACAAAAAGTTTAAGCATTCTTAAATGCCAATGTCATTCTGCTTTAGCCCTTTTCCTGCCCTATTTCGGCATTTTATGCAATTTTACATATGTCTTTATTTTTGTTTTTATTTTGGTTCCAGTGAAGTTACCGTGTGCTGCTTAATATTCATGTCAAGTATACAATATAGTTATTCCACATTTCCATACATCACCCAGTGCTCATCACAGAAAGTGCCCCCCTTAATCTCCATCACCCACCTCCCCTCTGGTTGGTGACCATCGTTTGTTCTCTGTCATTAAGGATCTGTTTCTTGGTTTTTCTCTCTCTCTCTTTTTCCTTTGCTCATTTGTTTTGTCTCTTAAATTCCACATATGAGTGAAATCATATGATAATTGTCTTTCTCTAACCAATTTATTTCATTTAGGATTATACTCTCTTACTCCATCCATGTCATGCAAATGGGAAGATTTCATTCTTTTTTATGGTTGAATAGTACTCCACTGAATATATATGCCACATCTTCTTTATCATTGATCTATTGATGGACATTCAGTTTGCTTCAATAATTTGGCTATTGTAGATAATGCCACAAAAACAGGAGTCTATGTAGACCTTTGAATTAGTGATTTTGTATTTTCGGGGGTGAATACCCAATAGTGTGATTACTGGATTGTAGGGTGGTTCTATTTTTAACTTTTTGAGTAACCTGCATACTGTTTTACAAAGTGACTGCACCCTTTTGCATTCCCACCCACATCCTGGCAAACACTAATTGTTTCTTGTATTTTTTATTTTAGCCATTCTGACAGGTATGAGATGATATCTCATTGTAGTTTTGATGTGCATTTCCCTGATGATAAGTAATGTTGAACATCTTTTCATGTGTCTATTGGCCATCTGTTTGTCTTCTTTGGAGATATTCTATTCATGTCTCCTTTCCATTTTTTAATTGGATTATTTGCTTTTTGGGTGTTGAGTTTTACAAGTTTTTATAGATTTTGAATACTAACCCTGTATCAGATAGTCCATTTGCAGATCTTCTCCCATTACATAAGTTGCCTTTTAGTTTTATTGGTTGTTTCCTTTACTGTACAGAAGCTTTTTATTTTGATGTAGTCCCGGTCATTATTTTTGCTTTTATGTCCCTTGCCTCAGGAGACCTATCTAGAAAAATGTTGCTACAGCTGATATCAGAGACCTTACTGCCTGAACCCTCTTCTAGGATCTTTATGGCTTCAGGTCTCATACTTATTTTTTGTTTAAGATTGATTGATTTTAGAGCGAGAGCACACATGCATGTGAGTCAGGGGAGAGGGAGGGAAAGAGAATCTTTAAGCAGACTCCCTGCTGAGCGAGGAGCCCGATGTAGGGCTCGACCACTTTACCCTGTGATGATGACCTGAGCCAAAACCCAAGAGTCCCAACGCTTAACCAACTGAGCCACCCAGGCATCCCTGAAGTCTCATATTTAGATCTTTAATCCATTTTGAGTTTATTTTGTGTATGTTATACAAAGATGGTCTAGTTTCATTCTTTTGCATGTGGCTGTCCAGTTTTCCAACGCCATTTGTTGAAGAGACTGTCTTTTTCCCACTGGATAGTCTTTCCTGCTGTGCTAAGATTTATTGATCGTAGAGTTGGGGATTTATTTCTGGGTTTTCTTTTCTGTTCCATTGATCTGTATCCATTTTTGTGCCAGCACCATAGTATTTTGATGACTACAGCTTTGTAATACAGCTCGAAGTCTAGAATTGTGATGCTTCCAGTTTTGCTTTTCTTTTTCAAGACTGCTTTGGCTATTTGGGGTCTTTTGTTGTTCCATACAAATTTTGGGGTTGTTTGTTCTGGCTCTGTGGAAAATGCAGGTGGTATTTTGATGCAGATTGCATTAAATGTTTGGATTGCTTTGGGTAGTCTAGACATTTTAACAATATTTGTTCTTCTCATCCATAGCATGGAATGTCTTTCCATTTCTTTGTGTTGTTTTCAGTTCTTTCATAAATATTTTACAGTTTTCAGAGTACAAATCTTTCGCCTCTTTGGTTATGTTTATTCCTAGGTATCTTGTTATTTTTGGTGTAGTTATAAATGGGATTGTTTTCTTAATTTCTTTTTATGGAAATGTCTCCTCAAGCAAGGGAAACAAAGGCAGAAATAAACTACTGAGACAACATCAAAATAAAAATCTTTTGAATGAAGGGAAAGATCAAGAAAACAAAAAGATAGCCTACTAAATGGGAGAAATATTTGTAAATGATATATCTTATAAGGGGTTAACATCTAAAATATATAAAGAACTTATGCAGTTAAACACCAGAAACACAGTCTGGTTAAAAAATGAACAGAGGACCTGAATAGACGTTTTCCCAAAGACAGCCAGATGGCCAACAGACACATGAAAAGATGCTCAACATCACTTATCATCAAATGCACAAAACCACAGTGAAATATCACCTTACACCTGTCAGAATGGCTAAAATCAGAAAGACAAGAGATAACAAAGGTTGGTGAGGATTTGAAGAAAAAGGAACCCTTGTTCACTGTTTGTGGGGATTTGAATTGGTGCAGCCACTGTGGAAAAAAGTATGGAGGTTCCCCAAAAAATTAAAAATAGAAATACCATATGAGCCAGTAATTCTACTACTGGTATCTACGCAAAGGGAAAAAAAAAAAAGACTAATTCAAAAACATATTTGCACCCCTATGTTTACTGCAGTATTATTTACAACAGCCAAGATAGGGGAGCAGCTAAGTGTCCATCGATAGATGAATGGATGCAGAAGAGGTGGAACGATGGAATATTGCTCAGCATTAAAAAGAATGAAATGTTGCCATTTGTGACAGCATGGAAGGACCTAGAGGGTGTTATGCTAATTAAATAGGTTGGACTGAAGAAAGAAATACCAGATGATTCCTTTCATATGTGGCATCTAAGAAGAAAGAAGAAGAAGCAAAAAGCAGAATCAGATCTATAAATACAGAGAGCAAACTAATGGTTGCCAGAGAGGACGTTGGGTGGGTGGGCGATGGGCAAAATGAGCGAAGGGGAGTGGGAGATACAGGTTTGTGGTTATGGAAGGAATAAGCCACGGTAATAAAAGGCACAGGATAGGGAACACAAGTCAGTGGTATGGTAATAGTGTTGTCTGGTGACAGATGATGGCTACACTTGTGAGCACCGCATCATGTATAGAGAAGTGAAACCATTATGTTGTACATGTGAAACTGATGTAAAGTTGTGTCAATTGTACTCAAATCAATTTTTTTCTAAAAATTAAAAAAATGAAATCTTGTTGGCCATGTTTACCAGTGGACAGAGTTCTGTCAAGAGACCATGTTTGTGCACAGCCACCCTTTCTTGCACTCCCTGCTTTCACTCAATGGGTTCGACTGCTGGTAGAGCCAGGGATCCTTCACAGTTAGCCATCTTTCTCCACCTTAGTAAAACGTTATTGTTTTAGTTCCATGCTGAATAGTTGGCAGGAACTAAAATCGGGGCCAAAGCAGAGGTATGTATAGGGGAAGAGGGTGGGAGGGTGGTCCTTAAGCCTTAAGAGGGAACCGTGTGCTCTAAGCAAGCTTTATCAAGCTCTGAAAGGTAATAATAAAGTGTCACTTTGTTTCCCATTTGCTATCAGTTTTTCTGTATGCAACTCTCTTGGGAATGTCAAAAGTTGAGTGATTGACAGGACAAGATTTGGGCACTTGGAGGTTCTCTAGTCAAGTGCCATTGAATGCAGTCATAGTTTTCTCTCTGTCCCTTACATCTTAGCAGATCTTATTTTTTGGTGGTGAACATGTTAGAGGGCTATGGACAAAAATGTCTCAGGCATCATTTAAGCCTTTCAGTTCTCAAGTAGGCACTGAGTAAGAGAAGAGGTCTTTTAAAAATCAGTGACTAATTCTCACCGAAGAAGACCAGCTTGACACTTGTAGCCCTCCATTCTAAATAAACAAAATATCCCCTCCTCTGAAAACAGAGGGGAGACATTGCTGAGTCTGTTTCAGAGGCTCATTGATGGAGCACCTGCCCCAACAGAGCAGTGAGACCAGTTCCCTGCAGGGCGGAAATTGACCTCACCCTCACCGTACTCTTTGTTTCTGAGAACTTGAACTTCAGCCTCTCCCTCCACTTCCCTAGGAAGCTAAGGAGGAATAGCCTGAGATGATTCTGTCTTCTGGCCATTTGCTGAATTTGTGGAAGGGCAAGAACAACTGAAAACCATGCTCCTCTCATTCCAGACCAAGTGTTTACAGTGCAACACAGCCAAGTAGGAAAACTGAACAAAAAAGTGCATGAGATACTAACTGACTGGCCAAGTTGCCCTTATGTGGTACAGGAACAGATGACCAATACGCTTCAGGGCTACCTTTGTGCCTCCTTTTCTAAATGTGTTTTGCTATCTGCAAGTAGGTCTCATTCACATCCTATGAAACCCACGGGATTTGCCTCAGGCAGGGGAATGAATGAATTAAAGACTTCTTCCATATGTTAATTTCCCTCGGAGGTATTTAACCCATCCCTGTGTGTATCAAAAGCAGAGCAAACTGATTCTGCCATGCTAAGTTGTTTCTGCCTCAGACCATTAATTACAGCCATGCTGAAACCTCTGTAAGTGCTCATCGGTTAACTTCATCCACAAAACGTGTCACCAGCAGGACAAAAAATATTCTCATTGCATTGGTGACATTGAGCTTTAAAGAGCGTGCAATGCTTCAGTTCCCTGCAGGGGTCTCTGAAATGTCCCAAGATATGTTTGGGACTAATTAGACTTGCTTGCCTTTTTCTACTCCTTCAGGACTGCCATTGTGGGGGAGGAGAGCCAGATGGCAGGAGGCTTCTCTCCTAGACTGATCCACATGTCCACAGATTTTTGCCCCCACCAGCCGCAGCTGGCTCCCAGCTTTCTGCCTACCTGAATCTGCAGCAGTGGCAGTACCAGCAGAGTGGGAGGGCAAACACCCAGGAACTTACCCTTTACACAGAGAAAGAGACTCTTCTGACCTCGGAGAGCTGTGTCCATGATGCCCAGACAGAACCCTGCTGTATTCTATGGGCTTTCTGCTGCAGAAATCCAATAAGCAAATGAAGAAATCAAAAGTTGCTTTGCATGTATACCCATATTTCTTCATTTTTTTATTTTTTTTAAAGAGAAAGAGTAAGAAAGGAATGGACAGATTTGTGTGTGCTTTTTAAAGGGGTATATTTAAGCAGTGGTTGATTTTGGTAGTCTTATGATTATCATACTCAAATAGGATGCTGGGCAAGACCTTAGCTGGGCGACTCTGTTTGCTGATTCATTCACTCATTTATACATTTATCCATCAACTATTGAATAGGTCAGCAAGTGGGGTTCTACTGCTTCTCCTTTTCTGCTTGACTGTTGGGATCTGCAGCAAAGACATTATCCCAGGTCCCCAGGAAGAGGCTGATCAGGGGGTAAAGAGGCTCCCCCCAGTGATGCCTCCAGCAGCTTTCTTGTGGTAGGGAAAGGTAGGGAAGCATCCCTGTGAGCTACAGCAGGTCCATCACTGGTCAGATACGGCGTTACCTTCAGCTTCACCTCCTCGGTTAATGAGACTCTTAATGAATAAGTAAAACAGTATAGTTCTGGTAACAGAATTATTGACTGCCTGCTTTGTCATCTTGTGCACTAGGTGCCAGCCATTCAAAATAAATCAGACAGGATCTCACTTCCGAGGCCTTAAGGCCAGATGGAACATCACCCAGCTCGATGGGGCAGCAAATGTAACACTGACCACCGCTAACACAGCAATGACCCGCTGTCGACATGTAGCACCTCACACTTTGCAAAGCCCTTACAGGATCCTCGAAGGAGTCTTGTTTAGTACATTAAACAGGCACTGTTTCTATTGCAGCAATGAATAAACTAAGACTGAGACGCTCAAGTCACAGGTGCACTCAGAATTTCTAACCCCTGGTTTAGGGGTCTTTGAGATCAGGTTTGGCCTCTCTGCTCCAAATATCCCTTTCAGAACCTGCTCTGAGATAATGATTGGAATCCCTTGCAGCTCTTCTTTACAGTGATCAACATGTTAAGCTTTCTCAGCGGAAGGTGTTGGAGGAGCAAGACAGGAGGAAGAGGCTTCTCCTGCAGGTTCTCTCAGCTGCCCTGTTGGTCACTGGTGATGCCCTGGCCCAGCCACAGGTCCAGAGCACTCACTCTTTGGGTGACCTTGCAGCCCTGGCCTAGCCTGGTGAACACTTTCCCATGGTTCTCCCAACACAGACACGGCATACTCTAGGCCTCCTGGCCAGAGCATTACCTTCCAGCCCCTCCACTGGCCAACTCACCTGCATCATGATTCCCTCTGCTCATATGCCCCTTCCCCTTCAGGTGCCCTCCTGACACGGACACCAGGTGTGCCAAGGCTCCTACAAACAGTGGCACTCCCTGTGCACCTGTACCCATCTGGTCACTGGCTGAGGCTTACCCACTTCCCAGAGGGTTGCTTCCTGCTCTCCCAGGGACTGTGGACCAGCTCTGGCTTGGGAAATGCATCAAACTTCTCTTCCATCCAACAGACTTCAACTCTACTTCTTCCAACCAGGTAGGAACCTTAGCCTTGAAGAGGGGGATGATGTTCCAAGGTCATTCTTTGAGTACTCTCCCTCAGCCCTATGGTTTCCTGTAGAGTTCTCTTTTTACAATTAATGTTTGTTTCATCATTACTTAATAATTTTTTATGTGAAACTGCCCTTATTTAAATCACTGTGTAGTTTCTCCTGATTGGACCCTGACTGACAGACCCACTAACGGTTGGTGTGGAGTCACAGACAAGGAAAAGGAAGTAGAGCATCTTAGGGGCAGGCATCTTTGACCAGTGCAAGCATCTGCCTACTTCGATGCCTGACACACTGAAGATACTGAATAAGGACTGATTAACCAAGCATAATGTAACTTAATTTTAACGCTCCTATTTGACTGGAAGCAGTCACAGCCCACAGAGAGCCAGTGTGCAGGATGGAGTCAGGAATTTGTTTATGTATGTGTCTGTTCATTCATTTGCTCAGGAAAGTTGATCTTTGTTGATTTTCTGTTTAGGTGATCTTTCCATTGATGTAAAGTCCCCTACTATTATTGTATTGTTATCAATGGGTTCCTATATGTTTATTATTAATTGTTTTATGTATTTGGGTGTTTCCATGTTGGGTGCATAAATATTTGCAATAGTTAGATCATCTTGTTGCAGTAAAGTTGATCATATGCCAATTGGGACCAGCAGCATTGACCTTCAACTGGGAGACCACATAAATAGATGTTACTAGAAGACAAGTTAAAGGAACATTCTAGAAACAATGTGGAAACACCCAGAAGGAACTAGGGAAATACCAAGTGTGGTCTAACCACTTGTGAGGTTCAGAGAAAGCAAGTGACTTATCTAAGGTTATTTGGCCTCTTGTGGCCAGTGCCTGGAGCAGAAAGCAGGTCTCATGATCCATCGTCTGAATCCTTGCCATGAGTGACATTGTATTGCTTCTTCCAGTGGGGTGCAAAGGGGTGGTGATAGAAACTGCCATCTAAATACCCCAAAACATGGTTATGTCTTACCTAGTAGTTCAAAAGAGTCTATTTGGAGATTCCAAGAAATCCCCCTGCCAGTGCTATTATTACCTTTGGGAAAGCAACTAGCAGTCAGTCAAATATGTTATATTTAGGGTTTGTCACTCATTAAGGTAATTAGCCTCCTGTTAACTCCCAGCATCCCAGGTTTGTGGGGCAAAGCAAAATATTTCCTGTCCTACCCTCCTCAAAGCACCATTGGTTTCTCTGATGTGGTCTTACATTTCACATAAAGCCTCTCCATCATTCCTTTATAATATCTGTAGCTCAACTGTGCTCATGATTTTCCTTTATCATCTTGGTTTATGTAGCAGGACATTTTGCTATTTCCAATTAGATGTTTTCCAGGGAGCCAAGGCCTGTCTTATGTAGTGGAGGAGGGCCAACAGAGCGTGTTCCACACACTGCTCTGAAGCTTCCCCAAAAGCATGACTTCTAGCTTGAATCCTACAATGAACGTACGGGCATATGTGACATACTGTCTGTCATTAATTTCGCATCAATGGATGGGTCACACATGAGCCAAGAAGGAGTGTGGGTGTACCAAGAGCTGTGTGAACTAAGTCAAGCCATGTTTAGAATGTCTTTGTTGGCTGTCATTGGGAAGCAGCCCGTGCTGATTAATTGATTTGGGATGTGCATACACTTCTATGGTGGGAAACAAGAGACATGTGGGTACAGAGTAAATAGGCCTGCCTATTTAGTGAAAGGAGAGTTGCACTTTGCTGACTGGCCCAGACTGGAGATGCATCTTGTTGAGAGTTGCGGGTGCACAGGAAATAAAATTTCTCTCTCTGGGGAATCTGCTGTAATGAGGATGGCTCTCTTTACCTGGCCCAAAACAATCAGTGAAGAAGGGCACTGCCAGGATTGGCAAATGCTTGGGCTGTGCACTTCATGGCTAGGCTTGCTCTAAAAGCCAGTACTGAGCCAGTACTTCCTGGCCTGATGGTTGTCTTTGAAGTCACTGTTTTGCTTCCTCCCAACCCCACATCCCGCCCCAGTGTTTGCATTTGTACTGTTTTAGAGATCTAAGGTTTCCTCTGGAAATAAGCTTCTTTCCCTTGTGTCTTATTCATTCATCCAAAAGGCACTGTGCTAGACTCTGGGAATACAGCAGCTCCTGTTGGGAGCTCCTTGTTAGCCAAGACCTCATCACCCTCTCCTGACACCTAGAGGAGGGTTCTGTAAATAGAGACATTCAGAGTAGTGGACTTCTAGAGCTGGGCCCTTCCTGTGTTTGAAGGAAAACAGGTGATTCTAGTCCAGCAGCTGGATACATCTCAAGCCTTGGACTGGCATAGCTTCCTCTGTGGCAAAGCATCTCCCTAGGTGTTGAGATCCAGCTGTCTGTCTGAAAACTGAATATTAAAAGAAAGGAAAAAAAACCCTGAACTTAGAACTTATTTTTTATTTTTACTTAAATGTGTTGAGATTCCATTTGCATGCAATAAAATATAGCCATTAAAGATGACTGTACTTTCAGTAATGTTTGACGTATGTGTACATAGATTCACATGACCACCATTACAGTCAAGATATAGAACATTTCACCTCCTGAAAGATCTCCTGTGCTCCTTTGCACTCCATCTCTTCCACCCATGGCCTCAGGCAACCACTGATTTATTTTCTGCCTTTGTAGATTAGTTGTGCATATTCTAGAAGAATCTTATGTCAGTGGGAAGTATACAGTATGTCCCTTTTGTACCTTGCTTCTTTTGTTCAGTGTATTTTTAAGATTTTCCATGTTGTGGTATGTATGCAAAGTTTGTTCCTTTTTATTGCTGAAAAATATTCCTTTTTTGTTCCTAAGAAGAAACAAAATTTCCTAAGAAGAACAAAAATTGTTCCTTTTTATTGCTGAAGAATATTCCATTGAATGCATGTGTGCCACAAAATGTTTATCTTTTTATCACTTGACGTGGAACCTTGGATTATTTCCAGGTTGGGATTATTATGAGTAAAACCACTATGAACGTTTGTGTCTATCTTTGGTTTTGATTTTTCTTGTGGAAATGTGTAAGAACTAATGAGTTGTATGGAAAATGTTTAACTTACAAGAAATTGCCAAACTGTTTTCCAGAATAGTTGTACCACTTTACATTCCCACCATCCATCCATTGGGTTCTTAGGGATTCGTAGCTTGACCAACACATGGTAGTATCAGTCTTTCTAATTTTAGCCTTTCTAGAGATGTAGTGGCTTTAATTTGCATTTCCATGATGGTTAATGCTATTGAGCGATTTCTCTTACACTCCTTGGCTATTCATATATCTTCTTCTGAGAATCGTCTTTTCAAATATATAGCCTGTTTTTTTATTGTGATGATTGTCTTCTTAATGTTGATTTATAACAGTTCTTTATATTTTCTGGAAATATCTCCACTATCCGTTATATTTACCACATATATTTTCTCCTTGTCAGTGGCTTTCCAAAAATAGAGTGTTTACTTTTGAAAAAGTTTACTCTTAGCAATTCTTTTCTGTTATGGTTCATGCTTTCTCTGTCTTAAGAAATATTTGCCGACTTCAAACTCAAAAACATTTTCTCCTATACTTGCTTTTAAACATAAAAGCTAGGGCGCCTGGGTGGCTCAGTGGGTTAAAGCCGCTGCCTTCGGCTCAGGTCATGATCCCAGGGTCCTGGGATCGAGGCCCACATCGGGCTCTCTGCTCAGCAGGGAGCCTGCTTCCTCCTCTCTCCTCTCTCTCTGCCTGCCTCTCTGCCTACTTGTAATCTCTCTCTGTGTCAAATGAATAAATAAAAATTAAAAAAAAAATAAAAATAAAAAAAATAAATATAAAAGCTAAAACTATAATGTATTCTAAGGTAATTCTGAAAAACGATATGAGGTAAAGGCCAAGGTTCATTTTTTTCTAAATAGATGTCCAGTTTGCCAGTATCATTTATTGAAAAGAATACCTTTCTCCCCCAGTGAATTATCTTGGCACCTTTGTCAAAATCTATTGACCGTTGATTATGAGGGTCTCTTTTGGACTCTATATGGTCTCATACTCTTCCACCAAACCCACACTACTTGATAACTGTAGCTCTGTAGTAACTCATGAAATACACATTATAATTTTTCAGGATTGATTAGGATATTCTAGAGCCTTTATATTTCTTTCTAAATTTTACAATTAACCTGCTAATTGCTACAAAGGAAAATAAAAACCTGTGGGATTTTGACTGAGACCCCATTTAATCTATAGATCAGTTTGGAAAGAATTCACATCTTAACAGTAGTGAATTTCCGCTTGTTCTTTAATTTCTCTCAGCAGTGTTTTGTCATTTTCATTGCACAAGTCTTTTACTCATTTTATTAAATTTATCTCTTAGGGTTTCATTCTTTAATGCTATGTTAAATGGTACTTTTTATATTAACCTTCTAATTGTTCACTGCTAAGATATAAAAATACAACTGATAGTTATTTTTTAATCTTGCTTCCTGTGAACTTGATACATTCGTTTATTAGTGCTGGTAACTTTTTGAAGATCCCTTTGGATTTTCTGCACATGTGATCATGCAGTCTGAGGAAAACGACGGTTTGCTTCTTCTTTCTGATCTTTATGCAATTTTTTCTTATTGCACTAGCAGTGACCCCCCCAGAACAATATTAAATATTGCACTAGCACTGACCCCAGGGATGAGAACAAATAACGTTGCCTTCTTCCCTATCTTAGGAGGAAAGCAAGTCTTTTGGTCTTTCTTTCCCTTTCCTTCTTTCCTTCATTCTTTCTTATTTAAATTCCAGTCAGTTAACTGGAATTAACTGGAACCAATATCGCACTGTAATATTGGTTCCTAGCGTACAATACAGTGATTCAGTACTTCCATACAACACCTGGTACTCATCACAAGTACACTCCCTAATCCCCATCACCTATTGAACCCATCCCCCTCACCACCACCACCAACACCATCCCCCACCCCCCTCCCCCAGTCTGGTAACCATGGATTGGAAATCAAGTGTTTAAACCATTAAGTACCATGTTAGTTCTAAGTTTTTGGTGTATGTCATCCATGAGACTGAGAGAGTTCTTAGACTGCTGAGAATTATTATCATGAATTAGTTTGACAGGTGCTTTTGCTGCACTTATGAGAGGAAAGTGCTTTTATTTCTCATTTATTCTATTAATATGATAGATTACATTGACTGATTTTTGAATGTTCAACTACACTTCCATTCCTGGGATTCCGTCCAAATTTGTCACTGTATGTTGTGTAGTATTAGTATTTTTTTTAAGTTAATAGGCTTGACCATAAAGCCACATGAGTTTTATTTGTGGCAAATGATTTAGTGACACAGTTAGTTTCTTTATGTTTTTGAATTATCTTTGAGTCAATTTTGATCGTTTATTTTTTCAAAGGAATTATCCATTTCCTCCAAATTCTCAAATGAATGGCCATAATGTTATTCATAATAATTACTTGACAGCTTTTTAAAATCTGTAGAGTCTGTGGTGATATTCATCTTTTATTTCTAATATTGGTAATTTGCATCTTTTTTTTCTTGATAATTCAGATGAAAGCTTATCAGTTTTATAGATCTTTTTAAAAACTCAGCTTTTGGATTAATAGATTTCTCTGTTGTTTCTCTGTTTTCAGTCTCATTGATTTCTACACTAATCTTTATTAGTATTTTTCTTTTTTCTGCCTCTTTGAATTTAATTTATTTGTCTTTCTCTTGCTCCTTAAGATAAAAGCTTACATTAATCCTTGCAGATCTTCTTTTAATCTTCATTTAATACTATATATTTCTCTTTAAGTACTGCCTTAGCTGCATCTCACAAATTTGACACAATTTGTTTTGAATTTCACTCAATTTAAATTTTGTCTATTTATATTTTGTTTAATTTTTCAAATATTTGGGGTTTTTCCAAAATTGTTTTTATTTTTTACTAGCCGAATTCTGGCATGGGTTAAGAATACTTTGGATGATTTCTTTTCTTTCATAATTATTTAAAAATTTGATAGGCCACACAATTGATTATCTTGGAGAATATTCTACTGCATTTGAGAAGAGTGTGCATTTTGACATTATTGGATGGAATGTCCTACAAATCTCATGTAGGTCAAGTTGGTTGATAGTGTTCAGATCAGATATTCTTACTGATTTCTGCCCATTTCTCCTATCAATTACTAAGAGAGAAGTGTTAAAATCTCCAGCTGTAATTGTAGATTTGTGTATTTCTCCCTTTAGGTCTCTCAGTTTTTGCCTTATTTGTTTTGAAACTCTGAGGTTAAGCACATACACATTTAGGATTATTGTGTCATCTTGGAGAACTGACCCCTTTATCATTATGTAAAGCCCCTCCTTATCTCTGGTTACAATCCTTGTTCAAAAGTCTACTTCATCTGAAATCGAAAGAGTTAATCCATTCTTTTGTTGTTGTTTAGCATACATTATGTATCTTTGTCCATTTTTTACTTCTTTTATATGTCTTTATATTTATAGTGGGTTTCTTGCTGATGGCTTTTCCACCCCACCTGCACATCTGACATTCTCCGTCATTCAGCTAATGTTTTTAGATAACTCACACTTATTGTGATCATTATTGTTGTTGGATTAAAATCTACTTGTTCTTTATTTTTAACTTTTTCCTGTCTTCTCTGTATTTACTTGAGTGTTTTTTATTATTCCATTTTACCAGCTCTATTGACTTATTTGTGCTTTATAATTTTAGTGGTTTTCCTTGGGTTTAAAATATACATTTTTAAAGTAATCTGAATCTACATTCATATAGTATTATACTAATTTATGTGAAGCTTAAGGATCTTATAAAATATTGCCAATGCCTCCCACTCATCATTTGTGCTAATGTTGTTATATGTTTTACTTCTTGATAAGATATAAATGCATAATACATTTTTCTTACTTTGCTTTAGACTATCAGTTGTCTTTTAGAGCAGTTAAAAATAAGAAAGGTAAAATACTTCACTTTATCTTCATTTTTTTGTTCTTTTTCAATCTCTTCATTTCTTTATGTAGATCTAAATTTCTGACCTAGGTCATCTTCATTTTGCCTGGAGAACTTCAGTTAACATTTTTTTATAGAGTAGGGCTGCTGGCAGTGAATTTGAATTCCCCCATGTCCCCAGTTTTTGTTCATCTGAGAGAATATTTCTCCTCCATTTAAAAGGATATTTTTATTTCATGTAGTGTTCTGGGTTGACAGTTTTTTCTTTAAGCCCTTTTCAGATCTCTCTTCATTGTCTTCTTGCTTGGCTAGCTACTGATAAGCCATTGACCCTAACTTTTATATGCATTCTCTTATTGATAATGTGTCTGTTTTTTTGTTTTTCTGGCTTCCTTCAAGATTTTCTCTTTGTCTTTGGTTTTTAGCACTTGGACTATGATATGTCCACCTAGGTTTTTTGCTTTGTTTTTGTTTTAATCCTTCTTGATGTTCTCTGAGCTTCTTGCATCTGAGTTTGGTGTCTAGTGTATTAATTTTAGAAAATTCTCAGCCAGTTTCTTCAAGTATTTACTTGAAGAAGTAAATTCTTATTTTGCTTATATTAGTCCATTTGGTAGTGTCCTACAGCTCCTTGATGTCTTTTCTAGTTCTTTTTTTTTTTTTCCCATTCCCTTTTCTTTTTTCAGTTTGCATGAATTCTATTGACTGTTCTTTTTTTTCTCCCACTGACTGTGTCATATGTACTGATGAGCCACCCTGTAACATTTGACACCGTCTGGGGCATGAAAAGGTACCACTTTAGGAGAAAGTGCTCATTGTAACACCTTCCCAGCCCCCTCCAGTGAGGGAAACCAGGAGAAAGAAATGGAACTGAAGGTAAGGTAGCACTCTGGTGTCTCTTTTCTCTGACCTTCGTGAGGTCACCAGGCCCTACCTACATTATGAGAATCATACCAAGGGGTGGGAAGGCCCTTGTGACTGTCTTCTCCCAACCCCGGGGGGTCACATTTTGAAGAGGAATGTATGCAGCCACTTATTTCACTGTTTTGCTTTAGCTATGACTCTCATTGTGATCTTAGCTGCCACGTACACCATAATTCTTTGCTTTTGAAAAGGCTCAAAGAAAAAAATAATAATAATAAAAAACTTTTTCTGTGTGGGTGCTGGTGAGATCACTTGAAACTGAGCCACCTCCTTAGAGACCCAGGGAGCGAATCCCAGGACAAAAAGACCAAAAGTCTGATTACGACTGGATCAGTGATTCCGTAAACATTGTGCCTGTAGGTACTGTCCTTGCAGTTCCGAGATAAAATGACTTTCCCCTTCCTCTCACCTCTCACGGTCAAATGGCAAGTCACTTCGGGTCTGAAACACAGAGCTGCATGGTTAGAGGTTTTAGGAAGTATAATTAAGATTTCTTTTCCACTTAAATGACATTCTTTATTGTTAAAGGCTTCAAGTTACAGGGACAAGCTTTCTAAAATCTGATGAGCCATTCCAGTGCTTTAGAACTGGTGACTGTCCCCCAGGTAAGTGATGGTACCTGTGGTGGACAAAGAGGCTCAAATCTCAGACTTTTCTTAATAATTAAATAAGCTCTTAAAAAGCATTTTCTGCAAACTTATAACTAGAATCAGGATGTGTTTTTATAAATAGGTAGTTTTCACTGAGAAGAGCATGCTAGGGCAAAAATCAATATAGCACCTAGGGAAATGTTAAGAACCCTTCTTACCAGGCATCACTGTTAATGTAGGTTACTTACCTCAGTGCATCTCAAACTTTTTCTCACAGGATACTCTGCACAGAAAATACTTGTCCAGCTCATTGGAGTAAATCATAGAGGAGTTCTGAACCCTCAACTAGGCTACTAGTGGCTCAAAAAATTGAAAAGGTGTTTGTGTCAGTGGGAAAGAGCTATACCCATGAAAACATAGGAAGTTTCCACCTCAGTGAAATACACAGGGACCCAGTTAGTGGTCAGGTACCTACCAAACAAGTAGCTGAACCTTAGGTCCTCTTCTATTAAAGAGAGGATATAATGCTTGGTGGACTTATTTGGATTCTACAGGTAGACTGTTTCTCATTGGGGTGGCAGTCTCTGGTGAGGCCTGTAAGATTTTGGAGCAAAATCTTTGCTCCTTTGACAGGTAACTGTGCTCCTTTTAGACATTACTCCTGGCTCTTTACTGGGCTCTGGTGAATTTTGGACACGGGGCACTAAGTGACCCTATGATCAAACCACCCCCAACATGAATGCTATCTGCTTCCCTTTCTGTAATGGTGAGCAGGTTAAGAAGCATTCCATTATTGGCTAGAAGTCATGTTCATGAGACCAGGGCCTGCCACATCCATCAAGCCTCATGAAAAGTTCCTTCTGACCAGCTACCTGAAGGGGAAAAATTAAAATTCAGGCCTAATTACAGGTGGATTTACATTAAGTTTTTGGCAGCTGCAAATATTGGAAAGGTCAGCTATAGTATAATGGTCCCACTCAATGTACATTGAAAGATGGAAAGGCAGAAAAATCTTCCCAAGAGGTGGAACTTCTTGATCAGTACATATTGTTGTCCATTTTTTGGAAAGTGGATGTGGCCTAAGCCCAGGAATACAGCCTATGCTGATTCCATCAGGAATTTGCACGAGGATTGAAAACAATTGGCATTCCTACTACTTGTATAAAGTATATGAAGGTCATGGTAGCCACATAGCCACCATCTATATACATACCTAAGCCCGAGGGACTCCCGGACAAGAATTAGCGGTTTTACCCATTACAGGTGACAGGTAGCAGGAAAAATATATCCTTGGAGAACTGGGGTAAAGTCACTGCATTTTTCTCCAGAGGTCTCAAATTAATTCAGTTCAACACAGCAAGCATTTATTAAGCAAGCACTTGTCTGGTTCAGACACTGTGTTCACTGCTAAAGACATGGCAAGGCACAATGCATGTTGCCTGTCCCAAGACTCAGTGGGATAGCTCCCTCACACAGTCCAGGAACTAAAATGCAAATATTTTTTATTTCTAGGAGCCCAGGCCAGATCTCTATTGCGCATTTATGTATTGCTAAGGTAAGAGATTAGCTTGTTTGTGAGTACAGAGAGCGAGATGGTTGTGAAACATAGTGAGGGTTTGAGAAATGATGGATGAATTAATGACCAACACCATATTCCTGAACCCTCTTTCCACAAATGTTGGCAGCTAAAGCCATAAAAAAGAAGTCCCAGTGGACTCCTGCTAATGATCAGATCCCGTGATAATCCTGAGAGCCCACCCTGCTTGAAGCTTGATTCTGAGCACATTCTGACCTCAAGAGCTGCAACATGGAGGGTCATACTAATTAATAATTAAACTCAAACTGCATACCGTTAGGCCTGCGGTGGGTGATGGCTTGGCTTTCAGTTTTCAAAAGTGTAGGTACAAGCTCCTTCTCACTCTCTCCCCAGAGTGCATGCGGCATTAATCAATCCTAGACTTGGACTAAGTTTACACACAGAATTAAGGTGTGATTTTCTCTGGCTCTCTCCTTTCCAACTTTCCTTCTTCGATGGCTGTGGTTGTGCCATGGTTCTTTCTCTGCTTCCTGTGGACCATAAGTTGGAGGGTTTTCCTGTTGAAGTTTCAGTGATTTGGCACCAGTGTCACCACGTTTGTGACTGCCTTCAGGGTAAAGTGACCAAAGCAAGAAATTCATTCTGTGCCAATCACTTTCTAAATTCCAACTCCCTTCCATAATTAGCCCATGTTTTTCAATCTCCAGAGCCTTCAGATAGTTTTCCCCCCTTGTTTTGTAGTTTTTCAGGGGAGTTAGCTGTTACTTGAAGGACATAGGTTTCTTTTTCTTTTTTTTTTTTTTTTAAAGATTTTTTATTTATTTATTTCACAGCGGGAGAGAGATCACAAGGAGGCAGAGAGGCAGGCAGAGAGAGAGAGAGAGGGGGAAGCAGGCTCCCTGCCAAGCAGAGAGCCCGATGCGGGCCTCGATCCCAGGACCCTGAGATCATGACCTGGGCCGAAAGCAGAGGCTTTAACCCACTGAGCCACCCAGGCGCCCAGGACATAGGTTTCTTAGGAGCTCACTCCTTCTAAACTAAAAGCAGAGCCTCTAAGATACTTTGCAGTTTCACAATGTCAATTTGACTCTTTTTAGATACAGATTCAAATTCTCTGTTGTAATGATTCACTTTTTCCATCCAGTACTTCTATCCCTTTTTTCTGTTTTATTTTCCTATTAATCTTATTTATTTTGAAGGTCTTGTCTGCAAACTTCAGTGTCTGGTTCATTTCTCAGTCTGCTTTTATTAACTGCTTTATCTCTTGGTTATTAGTCACTTTCCTGCTTCTTAACTTTAGTTTTATTTTGTTGTATACTGGACATTGTGGATTTTAAACTTTTTTAGACACTTGAGATTATGTTATCTTTCACCAGAGTAGATTCTCCCTCTCCTTTATGAGGCTTACAGTGTGGGGACTGATAACTTAGAGACTGAACTGAGAAAATCTTAGCTGCAGTTGTTGTAAGTCTCAGTCTATCTCTGGTTCATCCTTGCTCTAAGGTATAGTCCTCCATATCTGTCCTGATGTGGTCATTGGCTATACCCATCTTGATAAGTCCCAAACTCTAATGTTTGTTTTCTCATCATTGTGAGACTACCCCAAAGTCCAGTCTGCTTTTCACCGGTTTTCTACTTAGCTTTTTAGGCTTACAATCAGTGCAGCTTCAGAATTTGGGAAGCAATTTAGGGAAAAACTGGAGGTGTACTGAGGCCACTCAGGTTTCCAGCCCTGTGAGATGGCTCAAAAATTCTTCTGGTTTCTCTCATTCCATTCCTTGGCCCAAATCAACAAATGCCCTCAGAGAAGAAGCAGCTACAGCAGATCAGTTCACTTCTCTTCAGTTTCTCTCCAGAATGTTGATCCGTTATCTCCTCAGGTGTCTTTGTAGAAATGACTTCTAAAAAGGAAAATGGTGTGGCTTTTTGTTACAGGGCTTATCTATTATCAGTGGGAGCCTTAGTATGTCACAAGCCAGAAACCAATCATAGGAAAACATAATAGACCTATAAATAAAACAAGAGAAATCTGAACAGACCAGTTATGATAATATGCCATAAATAAATGAATATGATTCACTCTAACCTCTGCACTCACTCACAACAGCCAGAACGGGCAAGAAAACACAAAAAGAAAAAGAGAGGGAAGAATCTTGCAAGCATACTCTACAGTCTCATGCCCCCCTACATTAGCATATGCTGTTCCTCTGCTGGAAAGACCCTAATTCATTAACAAGATACGAAGATGGGTAAAAACAATAAGACTTCATATTTTGATCATAAAGGTAAAGGATGAGTGCACCAGGGAAGATGCGTCTTTGAGAAGAGGAGGAATGAGCCCTGTCTGGGTCCATTTTGCTTCTCTTGACCACCATTTTAGCAAGGAAAGGGGGAGAGGCACATTCTTCTCAGAGAGAGGGGCTCCCCAGGGTTATACCACTGATCATGCATCACGTGTGCTGAGCCTCTGCTCTGTCCAGCAGCACATTAGGCACTGAGAACAGGAGTAAAATGAAGCAGGAATCTCTGCCCCGGGGGAGCTCCCACTGCCTTGTCACAGCTTTTCCTGCATGTTTGAGGGCCTAGCTAGCAGTTGCTAAGGGACGAGCTTTAGTAATGTGCTCAATGAGATGCCTTTTGTTTCTCCTTCCTGCCTGTATCTTCTGCCAACTTTATATCTCTCCAATTAATGCCAACCAGGCAGAAAGTTATAAGCAAAAGACATGAGAAAGTTTTGTGCTTCTCATAGCTTGAAACTGACCCCTCAGTCCACTATCCTTTGCAAAACACAGTAATGCCATTCTCGAAGCTCTGCCACTGTGTTGAAAATGGGAAAGGAAAATCTTTTATAGGGATTATTTTATCAACTAGATGGAATCAGGCCTGGGTCCTTTTTTGATAAGGTAAATGGGGATATTACTATCTAATGGTCTCTAGCCAGTAACAGTTAAACTATGAATTTGTATTTGAAGAAAATGTTAACAGTCCTGGCATGCAGAGATTATAGAAATGTAAATTGTATCATAAGAAACAGTCCCAGTTGTGTAGCTTAAAAAATACCAAATTCTACTTGCAATTATTGCCAGATACTTAAAAATTAAGTTTCCTTCCCTGGAGTAGTTTAACTGTCAGTATGGTTACTTCCATCATCTGCCCATCCAAAATTATTCAGCTGATTTAATCCCCTCAAAATTAGGGGATTTTCACCATGGGATTTAGGGGATTTTTCCAGCTCTGCTGATACCAACATTTAAAGTGATTATGTATAATCTATTTCCTTTCCACTATTTCATCTCAGAAAATACTATTTTCCCAATTTTTCCCTCTTCAGAAAGGAGATCAGGACTGGGTATACTATCAGAATTCAGCTCTAGGCCATTTATTGGATGAAATAGCCTTAATAATTGCTACTGAGGTCTCTCCTGCCTCTTCTCTTTCCAAAATCCTGATACATTCCAGCCAGAGCTGTTAGCAGGTCAGAGAAGAGTAGGGTGTTGGGTTGTTGACATGAGAAAGGTTGGATAGCCCAGGAAGCATTTGGAGATATGGTCAGAAGTCTTTGTAATAATATATCCCTCATGAGTATTTCTATTCAAAGTGATAGGAAGCAAGGAGAGGGAATGGGCATTGTTGTTTTGTTCCGTGTCAAGGGGTGGTGGGAATTGACACAGCTACATTATAGAGGTTAAAGTCTTAGCCATATTCACAAACCCATAGAGTGAACAATAGATTTTACAGAAATTTAAAAAGCTGGGTCATTCATTATACTTGAGTACTAATATCCTTCACCATGTATTCCCTGCTTTATGTACAGCAAAAGCCAGAGAGCTGATGTTATAAGGCAGCTTAGATTTGGTCCCAAATGACTTATTTCTAATAATAAGGTCTAAACCTTTAAGATATAAATATTTTGGACAACATTTATCAAAAACAACTTTTGGTTCCTTCAGTCTTTGGGAAATGTGAATTTGAGGGCAAGAACATGGTATAGCATTTCTTCTTTTTTTTTTAAGATTTTATTTATTTATTTGACACACAGAGAGAAATTACAAGTAGGCAGAGAGGCAGGCAGAGAGACAGGGAGAGGAGGAAGCAGGCTCCCTGCTGAGCAGAGAGCCCGATGCGGGCCTCGATCCCAGGACACTGAGATCATGACCTGAGCCGAAAGCAGAGGCTTTAACCCACTGAGCCACCCAGGCGCCCTGGTATAGCATTTCTGCATCTCCCTCCATCCCCAATAAGCATTGATAGAATTGTTTTTCCTCTGTCCCGGAAGGATTAACTGCTATAGAAGTGCTCATAGGGGTGTTTTGAGTCTTTGGTTGTTACCAATCTGAGCGTACTCTCTGTGTGCAAGGAATTAAAGGGAAACATGAACATAATGAGTCCAGAAGTGGAAGACATCCCACAAAGTTGGACAAAGCCAACTTCCAGTGTAAAATAATTACAGAAAACTAAAAACAATTCCCAGAGCTCACACAAGACTGGGGACTATTTAACTAATATGTGGCCACAGTAAAGAGACACGTGAATTGAAGAACATTCACAGTAAAGACCTCAGAAGGGCAAGTCTTAGAAGTGGGGAATAAGGGCTTTTGTTATAAATAAAATTTTAAAAATAATTCAAGGGTGTCAAATATAATGTGAAAGTCACTCAACTACCTGCCAGAAAATGTTGAACACTACTTAAAGTAATGTTGGATTGAATAAAGTAAAGTAGTATTGAATACTCAATAGTGTTAAATTGACAATGTCAGGGCAACCAATAAAAATTACTATATAAGTAAGTAACCGGGACAATGCAATCCAAACTGGGAGAAAAATCAATAAAGATAAACCCAGAATGATAGAGATAATTAAATTAGCAAGATGTTAAAATAGCTATTATAAATATGTTCTGTTTATTCAAGTAATTAAAGAGAAACCTTAACATAATGAAGAAGGAATGGGAGAAATAAAGAAGAATCAAATAGAACTTCAGATGATGAAAAGTACAATATCTGAAATGAAAAATTCACCGAATGGGTTTTAGAGCAGATTAGACACTGTAGAAGGAAAGATTGGCCAACTTGGTGCTACAGAATATAAATCCAAATACAGAAAAGTTTCTCCAAACGTGAAACAAACAAAAATTTTGAAAAAATATGAACAGAACATCTGTGAACTATGTGACAATATTAAGCAGTCAAATATATGTGTGATTATAATCCCAGAAGAAGAAATGGGAGGAAGCAGAAAAGAATATTTGAAGAAACAGCCTGTAAGTTTTATCAAATTTTGACAAAATGTAAAACCCATAGATCCAAGAAACCCAGTGAACTTCAAACAGAAGAAACACAACAAAAAAACACACTTAGGCACATCATAATCAAATTGCTGAAAATCAGTCACAAAGGAAAGATCTTAAAAAAAATACCCAGGCTTCTGATTGGTGTGTAAGGAATTTGGAACTCATCGATCCATCCTAACAAGTAAGCAGGACACATTGAAAAATCAACAACTTTTCTTAGATGTTTCAGAGAAGTGAGGTCTTAGGGCAAAACACTGTCCCCCACATTGGAGAGACAGGCAGGTTCAGAGAATCACAACGTACTGGAGCAGAACCCCATGAGCAAAATGCTCTTTGGGAACCATTGCCAGGTAAAAAACCTAACTGTAAATGACAACTTGCTGGAGGCTCAATTAGGGGAGTTAAAAACTCCAGAGGAGACTAGTCAGAGAGGACCCTCCACACTTCAGTTGGAATTTACTACCAGGAACCCTACCAGGTTCTCGTGATGAATATTGGAGAAAAAGTTCCTTTGTGCTTCTATAGTATGAGGAGGGGAAAAGTTATCCTTTTCGAAATATGCCAAAGCGTTCTGTTCTTAACAAGGCTTGCACTTAGGAAGAAACTATGTTATCAAAGCTTAATCTGTTGGGGTTTTCCTAGAGCCTTGCCAACTTGGGGGTGGGAAAATACCCAACTCCAGCACCTTCTAGCCATCATGTCCCACCTAAGAGGGGTAAACAATGAGAAACCCTTGTGAAGTTGATAGTTCAGAGGCACAGGCTTCACTAAAAGACTGAGACCTAATTGTAGAACAGAATGCTTTCCCTTTCCTCATGCTCTACCACCACATAACTGAAGGCCTATTTACCAGAGTTTCTTTTACCCAATACAGCAGGTGAGACTTTCACCAAGAAGTTACAAGGCATAAAAAAGGCAAAACATTGTTTGAAGGGGCAAAGCAAACATTAGACTCAGACTGAGACCCCAAATAGCCAGAGGAATGCTGAAAAAGAAAATCAAAGCTAGCGGCATCACAATTCCAGACTTCAAGCTGTATTACAAAGCTGTAATCATCCAGACAGTATGGTACTGGCACAAAAACGGACACACAGATCAATGGAACAGAACAGAGAGCCCAGATATGGACCCTCAACTCTATGGTCAGTTAATCTTCAACAAAGCAGGAAAGAATATCCAATGGAAAACAGTCTCTTCAATAAATGGTGCTGGGAAAATTGGACAGCCACATGTAGAAGAATGAAACTGGACCATTTTCTTACACCATACACAAAAATAGACTCAAAATGGATGAAAGACCTAAATGTGGGACAGGAATACATCAAAATCCTAGAGGAGAACACAGGTAACAACCTCTTTGACCTCGGCCACAGCAATTTTTTGCAGGACGTGTCTCTAAAAGCAAGGGAAACAAAAGCAAAAAAGAACTATTGGGACCTAATCAAGATAAAAAGCTTTTGCACAGCAAAGGAAACAGTCATCAAAACTAAAAGACAACATACAGAATGGGAGAAGATATTTGAAAATGACATATCAGATAAAGGACTAGTATCCAAGATCTATAAAGAACTTCTCAAACTCAACACCCAAAAAGATAAATAATCCAGTCAAGAAATGGGCAGAAGACATGAACAGACACTTCGCCAAAGAAGACCTACACATGGCCAACAGACACATGAAAAAATGCTCCACATCATTCAGCATCAGGGGAATACAAATCAAAACCACAATGATACTACCTCATACCAGTCAGAATGGCTAAAATTAACAAGACAGAAAACAACAAATGTTGGTGAAGATGTGGAGAAAGGGGAACCCTCTTAATACTGTTGGTGGGAAGAGACGCTGGTACAGCCCCTCTGGAAAATGGTATGGAGGTTCCTCTAGAAGTTAACAGTAGATCTACCCTATGACCCAGTAATTCTGCTACTAGGTATTTACCCCAAGATACAAATGTAGTGATCCAAAGAGGGACCTGCACCCCAATGTTCATAGCAGCAATGTCCAAAATAGCTAAACTATGGAAAGGGCCCAGATGTCCATTAACAGATGAATGGATAAAGAAGATGTGGTATACATACACAATGGAATATTACTCACCCATCAGAAAGGATGAATACTTACCATTTACATCGACATGGGTGGAACTGGAGGGTATTATGCTGAGCGAAATAAGTCAGTCAGAGAACAATTATATGGTTTCACTTATGTGTAGAATATAAGTAACAGCACAGAGGATCATAGAGGAAGGGAGGGAAAACTGAATGGGTAGTTATCAGAGAGGGAGAAAAACCATGAGAGATTCTTAACTCTAGGAAACAAACTGAGGTGTGTGGAAAGGGAGGTGAGTGGGTGGATGGGGTAGTTGGATGATGGGCATTAAGGAGGCCACATGATGTGATGAGCATTGGGCGTTACACACAAATGATAAATTATTGAACACTACATCTGAAACTAAGGATGTACTATATGTTGGCTAATTGAATTTAAATTTTGAAAGATAGAACTAGGCTGAGAGACATGGCAGAGAAGTTGCAATTATCAGACTGGGAATTTAAAACAACTGATTGCTAAAGACTCTAATGGAAGAAATTGACACATGCAAGAATAGACGGGTAGTATAAGCAGTGAGATAGAAATTCTAAGAAAGAATCCAAAAGAAATGCTGAAATTCAAAAAACACTGTAATGGAAATGAAGAATGTCTTTTGTGGGCTCATTAGTAGACTGGACACAGATGAACAAAGAATCTCTGAGCTTGAGGATGTGCAGATAGAAACTTTAAAGCTGAAAAACCAAGGTAAAATGAAGACTAAAAAATGGGGCAGAGTATCCAAGCACTGTGGGATAATTAAAAAGGAGAAAAACAAAGGGAAAAGCAACATTTGAAGTGATAATAATTGAGAATGCCCTCCAAATCAATGTCAGACAGCAAGCCACAGATCCATAGCTCAGAGGACACCAAACAGGATAAATGCAAAAATAAAAAAAAAACACGTTAAAAATGTCATGCCTATGCATGTCATGTTCAAACTGCAGAATTAAAAAAAAAAAACTAAGAAAAAACTTGAAAGAAAGATAGGGGAGGGGGGTAACCTTACCTAAAAAGGAATAAAGATAAGGATTGCACCCACCTTATCCTTAGAAGCCGCACAAGCAAGAGAGTAGAATGAAATATTTCCAGTGTTGAGAGAGAAAACAAAACAAGACAACACACCAATCTAGTATTCTGTGTGCTGTGAAAGTGTCTTCAAAAAGGAAGAAATAAAGGCTTTCTCAGACAAACAAAAATTGAGGGAATTTGTTGGCCATGGATCCACTTTGCAAGAAATGTTAAAATAACTTCTTCAGAGAGAAGGAAAATGATATAGATTAGAAACTTGAATTTATATAAAGAAAGAAAGAACATTAGAGAAAGAATAAGTGAAGGCTAGAAGGCATAAAAATAATACATTACATCTGGAGAAATCAAGCTAAATGTGACAGCAAACTTGTGAAGAATACAGTCAAATGACATCTTTAAAATGCAGGATAGTCGGTAGATCCTGCAATGCTTGATTTCAGCCTCCTGTTAAAGTCCCAAGTGATGTGGAGTCTTCTTTAAAGTGGATGGATGGATGGATGGAAGGAACGAAGGGAGGAAAGAAGGGAAGAAGGAAGGAAGAGGGAGAGAGGGAGAGAGCTAAACCCAAGTTTATTTTCTTCCCAGAAGGACAGTTATTAATAATTTACCAACACAGAATGCCAGAGCATTCTGTTTTTAACAAGGCCTGTGTTTAAGATAAATAGGGAAAACAGGCCCTCTCATACTATTGTTGTTCTGAACATAAAGGCACACAGCTTCTACATGGAATTTTGTTGATATCTGGGCAAAGTTATTGATTGTACTCACTTTTCAAAGCAGCAATTCAACTTCTAGGAGCATAGCCTAGATATTTCTGCACACGTGAAATGCTGTGCATTTTTTTTCTTTCGTTCGTTCTTTGCTTTTCTTTTGTAATAGCACATATGTCCATCGCTAGACCATTGGTTTAAAAAATTGTGGTACATTTCATACAGTGGAATGCCAAGCAGCTATTAAAATAGATGAGAGCATCCTTTATGTCCTAAGGTGAGACGAGATCCCTGCAATAAATATTATACATCTTTCTCTAAAGTGCTGTGGTAATACATAACAAGGATTTTTTTTCTCTTTAACATAGCAATTACAGTTTTGGCTATTTATCCTGAGAAAATTAAGCAGAGTTGAAAACAAAGGCTTATATACAAGATGTTCATCATGGTGTTATTTATTTTTTAAAAAATTTTATTTTTTGGGAGAGAGAGAGAGAGCACACGCACACACAAGTCGGAGGGAGGGGCAAAGGGAGAGGAAGAGCGAACATCTCAAGCAGACTCTGCACTGAGCATGGAGCCCGCCGTGGGGCTCAATCTCACAACCCTGAGATCATGACTTGAGCTGAAATCAAGAGTTGGCTCTTTAACCCACTGAACCACCCAGGTGCCCCTAACATGGTGTTATCTAGAACAGTGAAAGATGTGACATAGCCTAGATGTTTAGTGAAATGGAAAGAGTAAAATAAATTTGGTTCAGCCCTACAAATGAAGGAATAGCCCTTAAAGTTTTGAAAAAAATTTTATTATGTGCACATTCTCATGCTTACATACAAATACAGGAACAAATACACAACACATTATGAGGATTATTTCTGGATAACTCACAATCTCTTCTTGATATGATTTTCAGTATCTTCTATCTATATATTTATTTATGTATTTAAGAGAGCAGGAGAGTGTGCACACGTGAGTGGGGCTGGGAGAGGGAGAGAATGTACAAACAGACTGCCTGCTGAGTGTGGAGCCCCATCTGGGGCTCGATCTCACGACCCTGGGATCCAAACCCGAGCTGAAACCAAGAGTCAGAGGCTTAACTTACTGAGCCTCCTAGGTACCCTGATTTTCAGTATCTTCTTGATGATTGCCTATATTTTATAAATTTTCTATTATTAGCATGTATTTTTTAAAGATTTTATTTATTTATTTGACACAGAGAGAGAGATCACAAGTAGGCAGAGAGGCAGGCAGAGAGAGAGAGGAGGAAGCAGGCTCCCCGCTGAGCAGGGAGCCTGATTAGGAGCTTGATCCCAGGACCCTGAGATCATGACCCAAGCTGAAGGCAGACACTTAACCCACCAAGCCACCCAAGCGCCCCTAGCATGTATTTTTTTAATCAACTTAAAAGGCATTTTAAAAAATTAAAATCTTAAACATAAAGAAATACCTTGAATCTTATTGTACAGTAACCCCCCCACACACACAATCACTCTGTGCACTGTTACCAAATAAAGCATGTGGAGCTATAAAACATCTCATCCATAAAAATGAAGACAAAAATACATATACATCCACTCATCCCCAAATTTCGTTGTAAAAAGTAGGACTTCCAGAAGGAGAAGAATCCTGTGATCAAGTAAGTTAAAGAAACATGAAAGCCACGTTTCTTATCTTCTTCATAGCCATCTGTAATTAATATTACTGTATAAAAGTGTCAGAATGATCTGGCAGTAAGGAATATTGTTTCACTGTCTAGCTTATAGTTTCGTTTTCTCCCTCCCTCCCCCTTGCCAGATACCTAAATATGGTCTAGTCACTTAAAGAGCATAGTTTAGAACATGGTAAGCTCAGGAGCTTCCGAGACTATTTTCTCCCATCTCGAACATTTTTTGGCTCTGTGGCATGGCTCTGTAACATCAGTGACAGCAAGTGTGAGTGCCGTGCTAATTCTCCTGTCTTCTCTAAGGCAGGAAGTCACTCCTGGTCACTTCATTGTCCCTGAGACCCCCCACCCAGCAGGAGGGTTTATCTGCACATTATCACTCCTGCCCTTCAGCATATCAGAAGGAAAGGACCAAAAAATACTTGGACCCGTATTGTGCACTCCATTGTGTTTCTCATGAGACACAAATTAATATCATACAGGTTTTGCATTTTTAGTGCTTATTTCCTTTAGAAGAAAGATCTCTCTCTCTCTCTCTCTCTCTCTCTCTCTCTCTCTTTCTCTCTTTGGTTTATTTGCTCAGTTTCTCCCTCTCCTTTGCCTTCCAAGGAAGTCTGCCATTTTTAGAGGTCCTCTTTTAGCTTTGGAGCTACAGGTTTGGAAGAAAGTGGGGGGAAAGAAGGAGATAACAGACAAGCTGTTGGGAGGAAATTTGGAAGAGAAATACAAAGGAGAAGGATATGGAATATTTGAAAGCAGTAGAAGGGAGAGAGAAGTGGGATTTTAAGAATTGTTCTTTTGAATGTGTGTTGTCTTTGTGGTCTTCAAGAAAGGGTAAAGAAATGTGTGAGGAAGGAAACAAGAGAGGAAGGGAGGGAAGTAGGAGGGTTACCTAGTAAATTCTGTTTCAGTTGCTAGGCTGAAGTTCTGGGACCACAACACAGCTCTTTGATGGGCCCTATGAGTCACCTTTGGTAGTGTAACAGGTTTCAATGTGTGTTCTCTAAAGCCCACCCACTGTTAAAGAGAAGATTTTATGGGTTTAGAAAAAAAAAAACTGCTGGGAGATTGCCAGTCACCCAGCGTCTTTGATTAGAAAGGAGAGAGGAAGGGAGCAGATTCTGGAGCATCAAGAGAGAAAAAGAATGGCAGCCTTGAAATTAATATCTTAGTCACTCAGGTAACTGCATCCTAATCAGAAAATAGAATTGAGGAGACTCTGAGTGATCCTGCACCCTGAAGACGGCTTTCTGTTCTGAAAGGAAATGTAACGAGAAAGCTGAACTTGCCACGGGACAAACTAATAAAGAGAGGAAAAAGCAGAACAAAGCCAAGGCTGAACAGAGGAAATGCAGCAAATGGGAATCCAGATAGCTCACCAGACGGGAACAGTTCAATGGCACAGTTTGAAAAGGAATGAAGATAATAATGCTCAGAGCATCAAAGAAGGAAAATATTGACAAAACTCGGTACTGGAAAGGATGCCAGTGGATTGGCATGTTTATAAACTGATGTGATAGAAGGACTATGAATGGGTAAATCTTTCTGAAGGGTAGTCTGTCAATATGTACCAGAATCTAAAATTGTAAATATGTACATTCTTGGCATGGCAGTTCTCTTTGTAGGAATTCATTCTGAGGACATAGGTAAATGAGTACATAAGGATGGATGGATTTCTTTTAACTTATTTTTATACAATCATAAAACAAACTTTGAATAATTTAATTATCCATGAGTATTTGGCTTGCTTTAATACATGAAGTGAAATACAGTGGAATACTTTGCACTGTGGAGCTCTGATAAGCATAGGGTTTGGAGTCAGTCTCTCCGAGTTCAGATCTGACCCTACCACTAACGACTTGGTTGATTTTGATCACATGATTTAGTATCTCTTTGCCTACATTTCCTAAGCTAGAAAATGTTTTAGAATCTCTAAAATAGCTTCAAAAATCTATAAAATCTATTTAGAAAGTTGCCCCAAAGGTTGAACAAATTAATTACATTTAAAGTCCACCCACATAGTAAGTGTAAGAATATCATTATGCAGATATTTTCCATTATGATATCTCTATTAACATGGAAAATGATCATGTTAGGCAAAAGTTACAGACTGGCAAGTAATACAGGTTTAAATGGAATAATGTATGTGTGAATGTATGCATAGAAAGAATTCTGGAAAGATGTTTACTATAACTAATTTTAATGATTAGGTATCTCTGATAGTGCTATTTCAGATTATTTTTACTTTCTGCCTCAATGTTTTTATTACCATAAAACACAATCACTCCTGAAGTGCTGAGTTAGGAAATTTTAGATGAGCTTTTCTGCTGTGGAAAATCAAAACTCCAGATGGAATATAAAAATTACAATTTTAAGGCACTAAAGCACCAACTAGATAGGGAAGAATTACCAAGGCAAAATCTTGGAAGGGGTAAGTTACTCAAAGTAACTTTTACTCTGAGGGCCTTTGCTGATCCAATAAGAAACAGATACTAACTGAGCTGGAGTTTTGATGGGCTCATGAGACAAGGGGAATAGAAGTTAAAGCCAAGGATTTGCAGCTCAGGATGTGAGTCTGATGCTCGTTCTTTTATGTACCTATTAAGCTGGTATCCCAGTTGGCTTCATCCTCAAAGTAAGGGTGAACCGAAAGTAAGTCCTTTGTTATTTAAGTTCTTCTCATTTCTCCTCCTCCACCCCTTCTCTTCCTTCTTTTCCTCCTCCTCCTCCTCCTCTCTCTCTCTCTCTTTGTCTCCCCCCCCCCTCTCTCTCTTTTAGCCTTGCAGTCTGAGTTAACATTGCCTGGGTGGTCCAAAACCACTTTCAGCCCTGAACTTGGATTAAGGTGATTCCAGACAGGTGATGCCCAAAGCAAACAAAAGTCCTTTCTGAAGGAATGTAAGTTCATCTTAGGTTTGAATTATTTCTAAAACATCTTATTTTTAAGCACAGTGGCCAGCATGCATTCTGGGTTAACCAAACATACAAGGAAATAAGACAACATGAGCAAGAACCAGCTCAAAGACATAACATAAACAGATTTTAAAAGATTAGAATTGTCAAACACACTATAAAATCTTATTAAAGTCAGTTTGATCAGTAAAAAACAGGAAAATATAAAAAGTGATAAAGCAGTTTTAAAAGAGCCAAATAGAATATCTAGAACTAAAAATGATATTATTAAAATTAAGAATTCAATAAATGGGATTTTAGCATATTAGACTAGACTAAAGAGAGAATTCATAAATTGGAAAATAGATCAAAAGAAATTATCTTAACTATACCATAGAAAGACTAAAAGACTAATAAAGACAAGAAAAATACAGGAGAGGAGTAGACACAAGTGATAGAGTAAGTAGACTTAAAATAAGTTTAAAAAGAGTTCTAGAAGAGGAGGGAGAGGATGGAATAGAGGTAAACTTAAAGAGATGATTGCTGATGATTTTCTAAAATGGAAACCACAGAATGAAGGAACCCATCATATGTCAAACTGTATAAACAGAAAGAAATCCACCCCTGCATAACGAAACAGCAGAAAACCAAACCAAAGAGATAATCACAAAACAGAGAAAAAAGATAACCAAAGGAACAGCTATTAGAGTGACAGCCAACTTCTCCACAATCACATGGAAGCTAGTGACCAGTAAAATGATGAGGTCAGTGTGTCTAAAGAACAAAATTCTACCCACAAAAAATTCTATGCCCACCTAAGATAGTCTTCAAGAGTAAGAAGAAATAAATTATATGAACATAAAATCAAGGACCAAAACAAAAAGATAGAGATATTTTGGCACTGGTAGACTCACACCAAAGAAAATTCTAAGGAATGTACTTTAGGCAGGAAGATAGTGATCCCAGATGGAAAGTATAAGGCTAAAGAAAGAGCAAATGAAGTGGAGAATATGTAGGAAAACCTAAATGAACTTTGATTGTACAAACAGTGGTATTATTTTGATGGGGGGTGTTTAATAATACAACTTTAAAATACAATTGTGTGTGTGTGTATATACATGCACACATAAACAGACAACAGGAGATTCATAAACATTCTCCTCTTGGGCTCTGAAACAGTGTGGTGAGAATGTCACCTGTACGTGTGGGAAGAATTGTCACAGGAAAATTGTCTGAGGGACACTTTGAACCACAGCAGTCTTAAACAGTATATTTTGAGAAAGGTACGAGATTGTGGTCAAGGAAGGTACAGTGGACCTCACCTTTTTTGCCTATAATCACCCTTCCTCTCATCTTGGAGCCACAGCCCCCTTTCCTTTGGAGGAACTTATCTTCCACTCCATCTGTATCCTTTTATTGGTAGTCATGGAAATGGGCACAATACCTGCATAGATTGGTTACTGAGTGTCTAGTCTGGTCGGGCTGCTGTAATACAGACTAAGTGACTTATAAACAATAGAAATGTATATCTTATAGTTTTGCAGAGTGGAATTCTGAAATCAAGGTACCAGCATGGTCAAGTAAGAGCCCTCTCCCAGGCCGAAGACTTGTGTCCTCTCATGGTGGAAGAAGGTAGGGATCTCTCTAGATCCTCTTTGCTAAAGCACCAGTCCCATTCATGAGGGCTCCTCCCTCATGAACCAGTCCCCTCCCAAAGTCCCCCCCTACTAATACCATCACTAATACCATCACTTTGGGGGTTAGGAATTTAACTGAACTGGGGAGAGAGGGGTTCAAACATGCAGACCATAGCACTTAGACCAGGTCAATCAGAATCCTCCCCTAGGAGTGTGTGTGTGTGTGTGTCTTTCTGTGCGGTAGAAAGAGATTAACCCCTCCCTGGTGACAGGCTGCACATTGTGGGAGTGGCTGATGGCCAGTATCCAACCACACAAAGGAAGCTAGCCTCAGAAAACAAACTGGATACCAGAGAAGATGAGAGAGGAGATTGGAGAAGGAAGAAGCTGAAATTATTGGGGTCCTTTGTTCCATTAGTCTGGAGGGGGGTCAGCTCCTTCCTTTCTTTTCCCTTCCCTTCCAAAGATTTACCTTTTTGCCTCAGGCAGTTCAATTCCTAATTGTTTGGCCAGGTACAGAGAGGGGGCGTTGGGGCAAGCAGGAGGGCCGTGTTTGGGAGTATGGTTGGGCTAGCACAGCAAAGCTGCGTAAACAGCAGAAGCCAAGGAGTGGAAGCAGGCGACACTGCAGATCAGGAAGGGGACACAATGTTGTCCAACCGACAGGAGTTGGTTGGGGGCCCACTGCTGGGTCATTGGATTTTGTTTTGTTTTTTGGCAGCCTGGTGAGGGGGGGAATGCCACCTACATTTCGTGGGAACAGAAAAAACAGGCTAAAGGAGCCAGTGGATGTTACCCAGAACTGTCAATGCAGAAGCCACAAGTTATCTGTGGCTAGTTAGGGAGAAACCAGAGATCTGGATTGTAAAACCTAAGGTTTTCTGAGATGATACATGGAAAACCATAAATAAGTTAGTAAGAAAGCACTTCTTTGTACCCATGAATTGTTAGTTTCTAAAATCTTGTTAGTTATCCATGTTCGCTCACTTCTTAGAGGTTAGCATTAGCATTAGTTTCTGCTCTTGTCATTAGGAAGAGCAGGTATGTGCAGAAAGCGTCGCACTTGTTGGGGGTCAGGGTGAGCTCACAGTCACGTTGGCCCCACGTTCCCTTCTTGGCAGCTGCTCACTCTGCAGGTGAAGGGCCCCCATTGGGGACTGGATAGAGACTTTGCTCCTAGAGGGAATCGCTGAGACACGTTATTTCCATGTCTTGACTTTCTTGCTTCATTGTTTCTTCCCTCATCACATGCCCTCTGCCTCCCCCTGCCAGTTCTGGGTGGTATTGCTTTGTAACTTTCGAGAACAAAGGCGGTCCACCTTCCAAACCATATTTCTTTGTAGCACACGCTGCTCCCACACATGTTGTCCAACACAGGTCCTGCTGCAGGTAACTCTCAGGAAGACATAGGAACCCCAGCTCCCTGGCGTTCAGAGAATTCAAATCCAGGTCAGAAACCACAGTGGAGGGCCAACTGGGAAGGGGGCCTCAGGAAGAGAGGCTGCACCTCGTGCCTCCAGGCTCAGATTTTTCTAGCACGGGAGCAGGGACCAGCACAGGCTCTGCTCACCAGTGTGCTGGGAGTGTCCTAAATCCTGCCCAGCTGGGTACCCACGGATTGGCCTCCTGGGTGGTAGTGAGTTGGCAGGCTGCTGTCCTTTCTGGTTAGCAGCTGGATTATAGCAGCTGGGTGGAAAAGCCCTTCTACCAGAGCTTCCAAAATTTGAGGCCACCCCTTTCTCTTTTATTTCTGCCTGTAAAGAATCAAAAACCCATTGTTGGAGGCACGAGTATTTCTTTTTAGGGTTTGTTTATTTACATATTTCAGGTGCTTGGCTTTATGTAAGCAAGTGGACAGATGATCTAAACAAGTTTCATAGCTGACATCTCCTCCCCACTCACTTTTTATCAGTTTCCTAGCTCTCCCTACCTTCCTATCCACAGCTCTGTTACTAGAGGTTTAAAGACCCGTGGAACCGAGTTTAAAATGCCTACCTTAGACATCTGCCTTCTCATAACTGTCTGACTCACAGATCCACGGCAGACCAGAAGAACTCAGTCTCACAAACATTTACTGAGCACCTACTAGGTGCCAGGCCCTGGGACAGCTACTAGAGACATAATCCTGGAAAAGAGAGGCTCACTCCTTCAATAGTGTTTGTTCTGAAACAGCCAGCAAGCTTCACAAGAGCACTTAAAGTTCTAGAAGTATGTGCAAGCCCAAAATACAAATACGACTATGCTTGACCAGTTTAGGGTGAGTGACAGGAGTAGAGGCCAAGGAGGTTTAAGACCTGAGACTTTCTGATTCCGGGTCTGCCCTTTATTCCATCCCTTTGGCCTCAGAGATGGACAGTGCCCAAATAGAAAACAAGTCAGACAGAACCTTAGGGTTATTGCTCATCAGAAAAGCCAGTGTATGTTTCCTTGCCGCTTTATCTCCCGGGTGTTTCTTTCCCATTGAGCCAAAGCCCTATCGGGTAGATGTGAAGGGCAGACTGACTCTCAGAACCTGGTGATGCTCTAGGCTTCCTAAAAACTGGACATGTCACCCCAGCATACTGTCCCATCTGGTTTCTTACAGGAGAAGGTTATGCTAACCCTTCTGCTGCTGCTCCTAACTCCTCGCTAACTGCTTTTGGGTGATTCAGGACGGGTCGAAGAGGGGAGATTCCACTGGAGTGCAGGGCGAGCAGCTGTGGATACTGGGGAGCCAGAGAGAGGCAACTGCAGGCAGAGGGAAGGGTGGTGTTTGGGGTCCAGGGGACGATGGCTGTCAGGGGTTGTGTTTTAGCACAGGGGGCTTGGGCTCTGAAGGAACAGCTCGGTAAGTCTGGCCAGACCCCGCAAGCTTGGTCTGTGAACCCAAACCATCAGGAAAGGGAATCTGCTCCCCTTGAGGCAGGCCCTTTATATACTTTTTGCTCCTTAATCCTCCCAGAAACCCTCGTAGCAGAGCACTGCAGGGAGCTGGAACCAAGGAGATTAAGTCCCAAGTTCATGTGACCACACAGAAGATGCTAGCTTCAGATTCAAACAGGCCTGCTGATCCCAAAGCTTGTGCTGACTCATCTCCTGGTGTTTTTTGGGCAAGTGGTGTAGCCAGCCTATTCCTTCCCCTTGCCTTGGACCACCGCAGCATCACACAGCTGCACAGGAGATGTGCAGAGCTGTATTTCTAGATCGAAGTTCATCGCTCCACTGTTAATTCAGTCTCAAAGTACAGGATTCCATTTTCCAGCCATGAGGCTCCCCCGTCATGTGCTCGAGGTCCGCAGCTCTGGCCAGCTCTGAGCAAAGGTTCCCAGAAGATGCCGGCCACCCTGAGTGGTGTGGAGTGTCACACCTGTGAATGGAGGCTGTGACCTCTGGCCCAGCTGTGAAGCCAGCCAGACTTCTGGGCTGTCAAAACCAGGTTCTGGGACTGAGCCAAGACACAGCCTCCTGCAAAACTCTGGGACACCACTTCCTTCTGGCATTATTTCTGTAACAAAGAGCAGGCGAACAGGAGAGAGACAAGGCAGCCCTTGGGCCTGCAAGGCTCAGGAAAAGAGTGGAGAGCCAGCTCAGGTACCATGCAAGGCTTTGGAGAAAACAGAGCTGGGCGCTCATTTCCACCACGTAGATGCAGTATCTTAGATGCCTCCATCGGGCTGGTTTGCTTTCTAAAAATAGAACCGTTCTCCTGCTCATAAGCTGGCAGAGCTCCGCTAACACTTTGCTGCGTCTTCTTCAACTGTAGCTCCTTCATGTCCTCATGCCTCTCTGCTCCCTGTCTATTCTACCTGCCTACTCCTCTCTCTCCCACCTGCTGATCTCCCGAGCTGTTTAGGTTCTTCCAATAAGCTCAGCATATTTCTTAAGTTCCAGCCGTGTGTGCGGTATGTGCACATAGCTTGTTTAATCTTCCCGGCAACTTGGGTCTACATCTCCAGTTTCCAAATGAGAACACAAGCCCAGAGAGCTTCAGTCACTTGCTCCACGTTGCACAGCTTCTCATAAGCAGTGGACCTGGGCTTCAGGCTTCGGTCTGATGCCAGAGGCTGGGCTCCTGACACCATCTCCCCATACCTTACTGCTCTGGGAGGTAAGAGGCAGCTCCTCAAATCCCACTTTGGTATCTGTGATGTTGGTGGAGGATGAGTGAGCCCCACATTTGGCTGCCACTCCCGGGGACTGGCAGGACCATACCACCTAGGGCTCTGGGTGTCTGCTGTTGGCGGAAGCTCCGCCAGGGCTGCATGCTGCTCTGAGCAGGCCATGAAGGGGCCCTCACCCTGCTCCCTGGGGAGCCAGCTGCTATTTCCAGCTCAGTGATTTGAGCAGGCCTCCCAAGGAAGGAGTGATTGCAAACGTGGCCTCCACCCCTCCCTCTTCCAGGGATTGCAACGCCAGGCTCTGGCTAGAGGTCTAGATTGCAAGATAAGGAAGGAGCAGGGCCAATTTTCTGGTGGCTTCTTGGCACTGAGTTCTCATGTTTTTGCAGCAGCCACAGGCCCTACCTACATCCTTCCTGGAGACTCTGGGGTGGGACATGAGCACGCTCCCCTGCCCCCACTTCCCCAGCCCCTGGCACGGAGGCTGTCTTGATTTGCTATGCTCAGAGCCTCCCTTTGCTGGGCGGGGGCTTCCATATGGCCCCCATTAGTAAAGGATGGTTTTCGAGGGGCTCCTGGAAATGGGTTGCAGGTGGGCTCCCGGGCACTTGGCTTCCCCACTGGCCTCTCCAGCTCTGTTTGCTTTGCCTAATTGTGTTTTCTCTGCTGATTTGTCTGAGTAAAGTTTTTCTTCCCCACTTTGTCCAAGGTCTCCATGGTGCATCTGGTACCCATTTGGCTGGGGAGGGGGCAGAAGCAGGGTCGTTAATTGAAGGCTTGGCACAGGGCTGCGAGAAGCAAACTGAGAAGAGAAGCAGGTCCTGGGAGAGCTCGGGGAACATGATTAGCCCGAGCCTTTGTATGGGGCGCAGACTCTACAATGTACATCCTTCCACTTGGTTTTCTTCCAGAAGCAGATCGACGAGGAGGCTGAGGGAAGGACTTTGGGGTGATTCTGGCTCAATATTGCAACCCCTGCTTCAGCGTACGCCCCAGGGGGGGCCCATGCAAGGGGCATGGCTTCCCAGCAGGTGGCCAGGGTGCCAGGAAGCCCTGCCTTCGAGGAGTGGGGAAAGGCAGGGGCTGGAAAAGATACATGGGTCTCCATTCTTGCCTTCCTCCAACTTGGAGTCGGGTCTCTCATTCTGCAGCAGAAATTTTGGCGCCGGACTCTGGTCTGCTTCCAGGATGCCAAATAGAAGTAAAAGTGAAGCACCACCAGTTGGAATCCCCATTTCTGGCAGGCGGCCCAGGGCGGGGGTGCTCTGTGCCCATTCACCTGCCTGTCTGTCTGTGCCTCTGACTTTGAGAGACCAAAGAAAGCACACATTCCAGAGTCACAAAGTTTGGGTTTCCAATTGCGGTTCCTACTCCATGCATGCCATTCAGTGAATGCCTATTCATTTTGGAGCCTCAATTTTCCATCTGCAAGACGGGACCAATTACACTGTTCTGAAGAGTCAACGAAATGATTCAAAACATGTCAGCTCTGCACCTCTTTAATGACTGTACACATATTCCTCCTCCCTGTTTTGTGGAGGAGGAAACAGGCAGAGACAAGCCAAGGGACTTGTCCACGGTCTCACCACCAGGCAGGGAGCAAGGCCCAGGGCCAGCGCACCGAGGAGGGGCTGTGGCTGGTGGGTACACGCCAAACACCAGCCCTTTCTCTTATTCCCTCAGGCCTGTGGGAGCTGCTCAGGCCACCTGGAAGGACAGCGACATGGAGCCAGCAGACAGAATACAGAAATGAGACACAAGGAAAGGAGACTGGGTCAGGAGGATAGGCCAGGTGGGGAACCCCAGGGGAGCAGGAAGGGACGTGGGAACTGGGGTCAGCCAGCCCTGTTCCAGCCGCTCCCACCCAGGCCACAGCTTCCCCAAGCTGGGTGTTCTCGAAATCCACACAGTCTGTTTGTGGCTCTGAGGATTCTGACCAGAGGTCAGCCCCGGTGGCCTGCTGCTGCTTCTCTAAATATCTCCAGATTTAGGACTTCTCCACCCAATTGCTCTTCCCCAGCCCCGGGGCGCTTACAGGTGGGACCAAGGTGCTCCTGGGACCTGCCTGCCTCTCCACGTCTCCTGGAAGAGAGGCTGGTCTCTGATCAGGGTCCTGCCTGTGCCGCCCCCACCCCACATGCGCACTGTCATTACTGTGATGTCACTGCTCCCAGCACAGACCAGGGATTCCTCACGGAAAGAGGTGGCCCCGGTGCTTGCTGGCTGTACCCCTGAACTTCACCCAAACCTGCAAAGGGTGACCTACTTGGGTATTGTGGATGGTGAAGCTCATGGAAAGAGAGTGACCTGAGGGAGAAAGGAACAAGCATTCACTGGATGGATTGGAAGGACCAACACTTACCGGTCAGCCCAAGATGCCCTACTCCCAGAAGAACAGTGGGGAAAGGAGCAAAGAGCCCTATGGTGAGGCATGCAGGGAGAGAGGCCTCCAAGGGCGACCTGAGCGGCAGGCCATGTCTCAGTCCCTGATTCTGTCCATATTGACACACATCGGATCAGGCTGGGCTCTCTGGGCCTCAGAAGGTGTGTTCTCACAGGCCACCTCACGTGCCTCACTCCACAGAGCAGAGGTGTCAGGCTGACAGGAAGGGCTGTGGGGTCAGTCCCTGGTGTGAGCCCTGCTCACACGATGCAAGCTGGTTCCCTGCTCGGAGCTTCACGTTCCCCTGATGATGATGAGTTAGATGTTGGGGATAGCAGTGAGACTCTCACCAGAACACACGTCACCTAAGCTCCCTGGCACATGGTGTGTATTCAAGAGGAGACAGCTCCTTCTTTGTGATGTTAACCAAGAAGGTCTTTGGCATTGCCTCCCACTGCTATGGAACCCCTTTGGAACATCCCTTCTTAGCTTATAACAACTTACCTTTTTACCTCTTACCTTCTCCCCAGGGCCGGTGCCCTCATGATCCTCCTGCTGGATGGTGGCCAGCTAGCCCAGGAGAGCAGGGACGTCTGTGTCTGAACTCAGGAGATCTGCATGAGCGACTTCCAGGGTTTTCTTGTCCAGTAACTATGGTTAGTGGGTGATGCAGCACCCATCACCTGATAAATCCAAGGCATCAGGAGGGAGACCCCTTAGGGAGCAGAAGTCCCTGCATAAAGCAGGCAACTTGCGCCAGCTGTGTGCTGGCTGAGAGCATGGAAAATGGAGAACGGGTGGTAGAAATAGACGATGAGTATTAGTTATGACCTTGAGATCAGCTGGGAGAAGGGGACCAGGTCTCATCCACTCACTCTCTAATGTTAAGTCCTGGCAGAGCTTGCAGCTTTGGATAAAGACTCAGGGTCCATGATGGGTATGAAAGGTGCAGGGGACTTCCCTTGTGCCTTAGTTCAGATCCTCTGAGAGAGACACTCCCTACTTGACAGAATATTGCAGGGACTGGTCTGGACAGGCTTCAGAACAGCTCAGCCCAGCAGTGATGTGACAACGTCTGCCCCAGGGTGTCCCTGAAGCTGCCACGGGAATGTGTTGGGTGCTCATCCTGCAACAGCCTGGAGATGTCGGGGAGTTAGCATAAAAGGCCACCATTGACCACTGGGGGACAGGAGCCTATAAGTAAATACTCACCCATTTCTTTTTTTTTTTTTTAAAGATTTTATTTATTTATTTGACACAGAGAGAGAAATTACAAGTAGGCAGAGAGGCAGGCAGAGAGACAGGGAGAGGAGGAAGCAGGCTCCCTGCCGAGCAGAGAGCCCAATGCGGGCCTCGATCCCAGGACGCTGAGATCATGACCTGAGCCGAAAGCAGAGGCCTTAACCCACTGAGCCACCCAGGTGCCCAATACTCACCCATTTCATTCTCTAGGCAGAGAAATCTGAGCTATACCCCCTCAGGCTCTTCAGAAGGTACCATGGGATTGGCTGCCCACAGGGGCAGCCAACTCAGTCCTACATCTTTGCCTTTCCCACTTTTCCCTGTTTCACTCCTCAGGTCCTCTTGGGATCTCTGGGATCACTTCCCATATAAACTACCTTCAGGTAAGCCTGTGTCTCAGCACAGCTTTTAGGGGAACTCAAATGAAGACAGGCATTCATAAAGTTGAAAGAGAGAGGAAAAGTTGTGAAACAATGTTTTCACAGAGTGGAAGTATCATAAAACCGCCAAGCATGCTGGGTTCCTATTTGAGGTGTGGAGGAAAGTGTTTAAGGTAAACCTTCCAGCACCTCTGTATTTTCTGCTACAACTTGGAACATTTCAGCTATGGTCACGAGATACATGGATATGGATTTACTCTTGCATGGGCTTTTGCTAGATGGATTTGATGGAAAAAGAAAGGCAAGAAAAATAAGAGAATTCATAAAGCAGTCATCATAATGGTAAACCGTGGAATGAAGCAGAACAAGGAGGCAAGTGAGGATATATATATATGGATACATGTAAGGATATACACACACACACACACACACAGATAAGGAGATATATATATATACACACGCAAGTGTGTATGTATATATATGTCCTTATATATAAATAATCTTTGCATACAGATGCATGTATATGTTATCTTGGCATATATTTAGTTTTTTCATAAAGAAAGATACAAAGATGGTAAAGTCAATGGATTGATGTCAGTGAAATGTGATGTCAGGGTTTGGAACACAGGCATGAGACTGTGGCTGAGTGGGGAGTAGAAATTAAAGATTGTTGGAGGTGAGGAAGGAGGTCATGGAAGGTGTGGAATGGTCCCCTATTCTACAAGGTTGTTAAGTCACCAAGAACGGTGACAGGAATATGCATGGAGAGCCAGATGCTGGAGTCATTAATGAATGAAGGAGAATAGATCAGTCCAAACCATTGCAAGTAAGGGTGGCAGGTGGTAAAGTATGGCATGAATTTCAAAGGATCTGGGGGTTTTGAAGGAAGAGGGAAGAGAATTGATTTACAAGTACGATGGGACACCTACCCCACCCTCGAACCCCCTGCATGAAGGCAAGGCCCGAAGAGCCTCCACTTGAGAGGCTGCAGATGAGGTGGCCTTTGCAGGGGACAGCCAACTTTCCATTCAGGCAAGATACAAAGAGACCTTACAACAAAAGACACAAAGCACAGAGGTGCTTGGTGGTGACAGATCCTGTGTGTCAGGCTGCATAGGATGTAAAGGTTGGTAACATGAACACAGAGTGAGAAACAGAGTCAATACTTGCTTTGTAGGATTATTGCCAATTTGGGAGAAACTTCATAGAAGTGGCCAGTAGAGTATCTGATGAAGATGATGACGATGATGATGATGATGATGGTCATGGTAGTAGTCATGGTGATGATGGTGCTGATGATCTCAGGTAGAGCAAAAGTTAAAGACACATTTCAGGTAAAGTCAGCAGAAGCACTGTCTAGGGTTCAAGTGTCCTTGAGTCTCATCCTGACTCCTCTATGACTAGCAGTATGGCCTGAAATAAATCGATGACTTTTCCTCTCTGGGCCATGGTTTCTTCATCTACAAAATGACAGGGATGGATAACATCAGTGGCTGCCACTCAGAAGTGGCAGAGAGGTCATGTGTAAAATATAGATGATAATTTCCTGAAACACTTTTTCAAAATGTGTATTTGCCCCCCCACCCCACCCCAAGCCCCCTAGCCTTTACCTTACCATCCCCAAGAGGTCACATCTTCTCAGGTTAAGGGCCCAGAATGTGCGTTTTTAAAAAGTTCTCCAGGTGATTTAATGATGTGCCCCACCCCTATGCCCAACCCTCTTTTCTTTCTTTAGGGAATCGCTGTGCCAAGAAGCTGGTCTTTCCTCTCCCAAATGTCATTGCTCAGAAAGTGATAGTGAGAAAGATGTGGTTTGTCAGGCAGAGCTGGGTCAGAGCATTTATCAGAGGGACCAGATGCCCTGAGCTCTGCCCTTGGTGGGCATGTGGCCAAAGAGCAGGCAGGGTTATTTTTACAGCATTATTCTTTGGGCATTTCCCCCATTGAAATGCATAAGAATGAAAACTGAAAACAGCTCAGTTTTGTTGCTGTTGTTTTCGGGTTTTTATTGAATATCAGACCACACTGTGCTGTTGGCCAGCCTAGGCATTGGCTATCTTTGAGCAGGGGGGCCCCTCGGCCAGTCCTCAGGGGGAAACGTAGGAAGTAGAGGCACAGTGGTGGGAGTGAAGTCAGCACATCATGCACAGGCCTATGTCAGGCACCCCTCTATGCCCAGCACCTATAAATATACTTAGCACATTGTAGGGATGCAACAAATACTTGTTAATCTGAAATCTAAGGGAAAGCAGCAGTAGACCAAAAGGATAGCAATTTAGGGGAATTCATTGGTTTTCAACTGCAGGAGAAAGAATGACCACAGAGAACTCCAATGTTGTGCTGAGCCAAACTAGCATCAAAGTTGAAGGGCAGAATAAAAGGACTTGACCCCAACAGGCATGCAAGGACTTGACCCCCACAGACCCTCTCTGAGCAGATACACTCAACTGTTTCTAGCAAGAAGAAAAGTGACCCTAAGAAAGTGATCAAGTCACAGGAAAGTGGTAAGCCAGTAAACCTATAAGCTTCTTAGTTAAATCTAAAAAGTTTTTAATGGCATGATGTGAAAAAGATTTCAGTGTGGTGGGTTTGGGATGGAGAAGAAAGTGAAAGCAGGGCGCCTGGGTGGCTCAGTGGGTTAAAGCCTCTGCTTTCGGCTCAGGATCATGATCTCAGGGTCCTGGGATCGAGGCCCACATCGGGCTCCCTGCTCGGCGGGGAGCCTGCTTCCCCCCCTCTCTCTCTGCCTGCCTCTCTGCCTCCTTGTGATCTCTCTCCCTCTGTGAAATAAATAAAATAAAAGCCTTTAAAAAAAAAAGAAAAGAAAGTGAAAGCAGGCTAACTTGGGAATTGTATCAAATCAATAGATAGCTTTTCAGGGAAAGTTTAGAGATATTGAAAAATACCAGAGACTCATAGAAAGATATGTACTTAAATGTGTTTTCAAGTGTAAGGACAATCGTCAGGAAAAAAAAAATAGAAATAGAGTATATAATGTCCAAACTTCTGGAGGAAAAAAGAAAGTCAAAGAATTCAAAATCCATTAAAACAGGTGGTAGAAGAAGAAAGGGAAAGCTAACAAAGATATTTTTAAAGCTGGAGACATGGAAAACATTAAATAAGGCTATAGAAATACATCCAGTCATATTAGTTATCACAATATATGTAAATGGGCTAGATTTCTCCAATTGAAAGACAGAAACTCACCAATTGGGTAAAATAAAATCCACTGTGGACCATGATGTGAAAACACTGGAAAGCTTATTTTTTGGAGTGTATACCCAGGAGTAAAATTTCTGAGTCAAAGAGTATGTGCCTATTTGGTTTTACTAGATATTGCCTCATTGCTCTCCAAATTAATTGTATTAGAATTCCTATGGCCAAATATTGATATTGTTACACTTTAAAATTTTTGCCAGTATGTCAGGTATAACACTGTTACTGTATTTTGTATTACCTTGCTCACTAATGAGGGTGGGCATCTTTACATGTGCTTTTTGGGTATTCCAGTTTATTATGTGAATATCTTATTCCTTTCATCTGTCCACCCATTTACACATTTCAGCTTGCCCTTATTGATTTGTAGAATTTCTTTATAAACTTGGAAAGTAACCTTTTGTCAGCGATATGGATTGCAATATCTGGTCCTTTGATTTGTCTTTTCCTTTTGTTTGTAGTATTTTTGAACTAGACTAACTTAAAATGTCATGCAGCCAAATTTTATAGGCTGTACATACTGTGACTTGTTTAAGAAATTCTTTTGTACTTGAAAGTCATAACCAGATTCTTCTCAGCCCAAGTGCTACTTCCTTAGGAGAGTCTTTTCCAAACCCTCAAAATATATCCTGTCTCATTGTTATATGCTCTGGTGATACTGTTTCCTCTCTTTTGTTGTACTTATCCCAGTGGTAATTGTAATTGACAAAAAGTCTGACTCCTCCCTTACAGGGTAAGCTCCAGGAGGTCTCAGACCGTGTCTTATATTCTCTCTTACATTGTAGGAGCTCCAGCACATAACACAGTTCCTCCATATGATAGCTAACACTAAGTTCTTATTTTATGCAAACATTATTCTAGAACTTCACATGTCCTCATTTAATAGTTATGACAGACACGTAAGAGAGGCACTATATTGTCCACACTTTCGTGATACAGAAACTGGGGCACAGAGAGGCTAAGCAGCATATTCAGTGTCACACAGCCAGTCAATACTAGAGGCAGGATTCACATCCAGGTGGTCTGGCTCCATACCCTTTGCTCTCAACTGTTAACATATGTTCCTCCAAGGAACTCAACAACTGTTTACCGGATGAAATGAGTGGAAAAAAAATCCACAATTTTAGTTTAGTTCTCTCAGAAATAGAAATACCATTTTTTTAAAAATAGAAAACTGGTATATTTGAATAAGAAACTACAAGATGTATAAGTTATTTTTAACAGAATTACATATATTCTTACAAACACTTATGGAGCAGTAGCGAAAATGTACTACCTACTATAATTCAAAGGAAATCTCAATAAATATTAAGTAGCTGAATGATTTAAATACGTTTACTAGCCAAATGCAATCGTACTGTAAATTAACTACAGAAGGAGGGCAAAAAAACCCACTTTTTGTTTTTGGTGTGCAGCTCATAGCATTTTGAGGCACACACCTAAGTAGTCATCCCTCAGCTAAAGATCTAGAACATTTCCATCACTCCAAAAAGATTCCTCCTGCCCCTTTCTGGTGATTCCCCCATCCAGAGACATTCACTGTCTGTACTTGAACTTTATGGAAATAGAGTCATGTGGCAGATATTCCTTTGTATCTGGCTTCTTCCACTCAGTATAGTATTTTTGAGAAACATTCCTGACTGTCATATGTAGCAACAGTTCATTTCTTACTTATTTATTCATTTCTTTTTTGAGATTTTTATTTATTTGTTTATTTGTTTTTTTGACAGAGAGAGACAGTGAGAGCAGGAACACAAGCCAGGGGAGAGAAAGAGGGAAAAGCAGGCTTCTCGCTTAGAGGGAGCCGGAGCAGGACTTGATCCCAGGACCCCAGGACCACAAATTGGGCCAAAGGAAGATGCTTAATGACTGAGCCACCCAGGCGCCCCTCTTTATTTATTTATTTAGAGAGAGACTGTGAGTTGGGGAAGAGGCAGAGGGAGAGGGAGAGAGAGAATCTCAAGGAGACCCCATGTTGAGTGCAGAGCCTGAGACCAGGTGCTTGATCCCATGACCCTGAGATCATGACCTGAGCTGAGATCAAGAGTCAGACGCTTAACTGACCAAGTAAGCCAGGTGTCCTATTTATTCATTTCCTAAGTAGTAGCTCTCTCTGCAGATATATTGCTACTTGGTAATCCAAATTTCAGTTTGGGGTAATTGTACATAAAGCTAAGAGAAACGTTTTTGTACAAGGATTTTTCTTAACATATGCATTCATTTCTCTTGGAGTACATACCTAGTACCAGAATCCCTGGTTTGTAGGGTGGGAGTCTGTTTAGTTTTATTAAAAACTGCTGAAAAACTACCACTCTTTTCTGAAACAGTTGTGCCATTTTATACTTTCATCAGCGATGTATGAGAGTTTTTGCTCTACTTACTCACCAACATTTGATATTTTAACATCTTTTCAATGGCAGCCTTTTGGTGGATGTCAAGTGGTATTTCACTGTAGTTTTAATTTGCATTTCCCTGATGACTGCTAATGTTGACTACCTTTTCACATGTTTTCTTGGCTATGCACGTATCATCTTGATGAGTTGACTGTTCAAATTTTTATTCATTTTATAATGAGCTGTCTTTTCAGTATTGATTTGTAGGAGTTCTCTATGTCTTCTAGGTATAATTACCAGGACATTTTAGCACAGGCTTTTAAATAACTCCTAGGTTAAAGAGAAAATCTTACTGAAATGACAAATAACTCAGGAATAAATGAGAATGTGAGCACAGTAGTAGACAAAAAGTTTGTGGGGTGTGTGCAAAATGATACTCAGAGGGAATTGCATAGCTTGAAATATCCTAATTAGATAATGAGACAGGTTTTGGTTTTTTAAAAGGTTTTTATTTTGGGGGTGTCTTGATGGCTCAGTTGGTTAGGTGTCTGATTCTTAATCTCTGCTCAAGTCATGATGTCAGGGTTGTGAGATAGAGCCCTGCATTGGGTTCTGCGCTGGGCATGGAGCCTGCTTAAGATTCTCTCTTTCCTTCTCCCTCTGGCCTGACCTCATGCACATGCTCTCTCTCTTTCTCTCTCTCTCTCTCTATAAAAAAATAAATAAATAAAAATGTTATTTTTAAGTAATCTCTACACCAACATGGGCTCAAATTTACAACTCTGGCATCAGAATCACATGCTCTACCAACTGAGCCATCCAGGCACCCCATGAAAGATTTTTTTTTTAAGATTTTATTTATTTATTTGACACAGAGAGAGAGATTACAAGTAGGCAGAGAGGCAGGCAGAGAGACAGGGAGAGGAGGAAGCAGGCTCCCCGCTGAGCAGAGAGCCCGATGCGGGCCTCGATCCCAGGACGCTGAGATCATGACCTGAGCTGAAAGCAGAGGCTTTAACCCACTGAGCCACCCAGGTGCCCTGAAAGATTTTTTAAAAGTAAACTGAACTTACGAATCAAGCTAGATAAAAAATTATAAGGTAATCCCCCAAAAAGTAGAAGGAAAGAATAAATAAACATGAAAAAATGCAGGGGCTTATGGAATAGAGGCAAAAAAGAAAAATGATCAAGGCTTTGATCAAGACCAGTTATGAAAAGGAAGAAATTAATGAAACATTAGAAATAAGAAACAACATATATTCTGTTAGGAGATTTTAAACATAAAAATACTCCATGCTCAGCTGTTTAAAGTAAATTTGCAAATGTGGATTTTATGGGGTTTTTTAAAAGACTTTATTTATTTCTTTGACAGAGAGAGACACAGCGAGAGAGGGAACACCAGCAGGGAGAGTGGGAGAGGGAGAAGCACGCTTCCCGCTGAGCAGGGAGCCTGATGCGGGGCTCCATCCCAGGACCCCAGGATCATGACCCGAGCCAAAGGCAGACACTTAATGACTGAGCTACCCAGGTGCCCCGCAAATGTGGATTTTATTTTTTTTTTTTAAAGATTTTATTTCTTTATTTGATACAGAGAGAGAGAGAGATCACAAGTAGGCAGAGAGAGAGGAGGAAGCAGGCGCCCCAAAGAGTCAGGCAGATGCTAGATCACCTTTTATGATCTAGCTTTGTAAGTCATGCAATATTGTTCTGCCACATTCTTTTTTTTTTTTAAGATTTTATTTATTTTTTTGACACAGAGAGATTACAAGTAGGCAGAGAGGCAGGCAGAGAGACAGGGAGAGGAGGAAGCAGGCTCCCCGCTGAGCAGAGAGCCCGATGCGGGCCTCGATCCCAGGACGCTGAGATCATGACCTGAGCCGAAAGCAGAGGCTTTAACCCACTGAGCCACCCAGGCACCCGCAAATGTGGATTTTAAAATGGGTGATTTCTTGGTAAATATAAATTCTAAAATTGACTAGAGAGAGAGAGAAATAATTACAGAAACATGTAAAAGTTAGGCCAAGTTAGTCATAAAGCTCAGATCACCAAGAAACAGATAGTTTTGGGGTTATATCACTTCTTTCTGAGCACAGAATAAACTTGGAAGCTTCTCATATCATCTATGAGACTTGTGTAACCATATAATAAGACTAAACAAAGATATCGGAGGGTAGAGGGGCAGAAAATATAGATCAATCACATTTATGAACAAAGACACCAAATTCCTAAATAAAACACTAGTAAATTAAATCTATTTGTGTACTAAAAGAATAATATATCTTAACTAAGTAGAGCTTATCCTTGGAATGCCAAGATATTTCAACATGAGGAAATCTATTAATGTAGTTCATTTGATCAGGAATTAAGAGAGAAAAACCATAATTTCATCTTGATAGATTCTGAAAAAATATTTTAATGAGTTCAACAAAGTCCCATTTATGATGTAATGAACCACTTAACAAAATAGAATTAAAACAGTCTTATTTTAACAAAGGAAAGAAACCCCTCTCCAAATCTTATATTCAATGGTGAATCACTAGTTTGAAATCAGAAACAAAGACAGATACTATTATTATTCAACATCCTAGCTAATGGAATAAAATAGTATAAAATAACAAAACATATAAATATTGAAAAAGGAGAGACAAAGCTGTTTTTACTTGCAGACCATATAATTGTCTATTTGGAAAATCCTTGCAAATCAGCTGAAATATGATCTGAACTAATAGGAGAATTTCAGTAAGTTGGCCAAATACTACATCCCATTAAGAAGCAATTGCAAAATGTCATGAGAAAAAAAAAAAGACATTTTTGGAACTCTAAGCTACCCAGAAAAACTGAAAAATGTGCAAGAATGACACAGGGGGAAAAAAAAAACAAACGGAAACAATTTCCCACAAATTGAAGGAAACATTATGAACTGTAGGAATTATGAAGGGGCCTGTCTAGATGAGCCAGGCCCACACTGTAGCATTTGACCAGTGACTTCCCATGAAGACCATGGTTTTACTCTCTCTCATATCGGGTTTCCCAAAATTTAAATTCATAATTCCATGCACCTGTCAAAATTAGATGTTACTTTATTCCCTTACCCTGATGGCCCTAAGCCATTTGTTAGTTTTTTAATTTGAGTTGTAGATTTTGCAGAACTGAAACCTCACCCTCAGAATGACCACTGACCATGTATTCACGGCTCAGTCCAAGCAAGTCATACAGCCACTGTGGTTTCTAGAAAGAAGTAAAGTGGGTTGGAGGGATGAAGACAGCTCTTGGCTGGTCTTTGGGCAGCAGGGAAAGCAGTCATGGAACCGTGGAATTAATATTATCAAAGCATGGGGGGGTGGAGGGTTAGAGGAACATCTGGTCTCCGGTTATGCTGAGATATTTTCTCAGTAGCTTCGGCGGACTGAGTTCACGTGCCATTTTCTTGGTTCCAGAGACAGGCTGGCATCAACAGTGGCAGCTCACGAGTTCATATATGTGTGCCCCGTATTTGAAACTGGCTTGTGGACCCATCGAGGCATGATCCTCTCATCCCAGCTGGGATTTCCAAGACGTCCGGACCTACCTAGCGAGTGAGTTTGCACCAGGGCTTTGAAGCTTAAGGGGGACACAGTGAAAAAGCCTTAGATGGTCAAGGGTCTTGGAACACTGATAACCAAGTAGCCCAAGTAAAGAGAGGAGAAAAATGCCAGCCCCAAATTTTGGGAAGTAACAGGTTTCAGGATAGAAATGTTTCCCAAGAGGTGCCTGGGTGTCTCAGTTGGTTAAGCATCTGTCTTTGGCTCAGGTCTTGGTTTTGGGGTCCTGGGACTGAGCCCTGCATTGGGATCTCTGCTCAGCGGGGAGTCTACTCTCTCTCTCTCCTTTCTCTCCCACCACCCCTCCTCACTTCTCATTCTCTAATAAATAAATAAAATATTAAAAAAAAAAAGAAAGTTTCCCAAGAAGTTGGCAGCTTATCTTGAGGCAAAGGATAGTCATATAAACATAAGCCTTTGCAGGGATGGGGTGACCTGAAAAAAGTATCAGGGTGAAATAAAACATTTTAACAACTTAACTCCTGATTCCAATGGAAAGCTACCAAACACGAGGTCACAGGACCGCTCCTCGATGCTTGTTTCTTCACCTTGTGGTTTGGCCAGTGAAGGTCGATGTGCTCTCCAGGCTCCAATCCCAGGAGCATGGTTTAGGCCACTGAGTCTAGAAATAAAGTCCCATTGGGAACACTTACAGCTATACTGGGGATTTGCCTCTTTTGCCAATGACCTTTGTCTGCATGGACAATGGAGAATGTGGAACTAGGTGATTTCCCGCTGGAGACAGGAGTCCAGGATAACACCGTCTGATCGTTTCTCTATTGTCCTTCCCTCAACGCTCCTACTGCCCTTGAAAGCAAAGCAGACAACCTACTCCAGGCCCATTTTGTCCTTTGGCAGGTGACAGAGGGAATAGCAGAAGGGGAGGGAGTGTGCTGGATTTAGGTAGGGCTGTCCTCTTCCAATGAACTTGAGGGAAGCTGATCAGGTCCGGAACAGGTGGGCCGTTCATTCTCATCCTCTACAACAAGGAACTGAGTTTTTGTGTTCTCTTCTGCAAATCCCACTTCTCCCCACCTGGTCAGGTGTAGCCCATGGACCTGCCTGACACCCAGGCAAAATTCTTCTGGGACACCAGCAAGCCGGGTACAGTCTTCACTCCACATCAGGTTTTGCATCTGCTCTCAAGTTCATCGCTTAGCTCTGCCTTCAGTCAAGTGAGCATAATGACATGCATTGTCTTTGCTTGAAGGTACCTTGTATCCTGTGGGGAAGGAGGCTGACTACTTTAGTTTCAAAATATGATGATGAGATCCATGCCAAAAAGGATGAGCCCATTATTCAGCTGTCCAGATTCCTTTTAGGTGAATGCGGGGGAACCCCACAGCCACCACCCCTCGAGTGGAGATTTTAAAGCAATAACATCCAAGTGCTCAGACAGGTATTTTAAAGCCACAATTTAAAATTATAATCCTATTAAAAAACCAACAGGTTTGGCAGTAATGAGATTTTTTTCCCCCCAGAATTCTTATTTTGCATTCGACCCTGAATGTTCCTGCTTCTCCTTAGAGTATAAACTGTCAGGCTGTTCATGGGTTTTGACATAAAGTTCATTTGGCTCCAGCCACACCGAAAGAAGGAGATTTTTTTGTGTTTGGGCTTTTTTATTTGTTCGTTTGTTTGTGAGTTTTGTTTTTAAAATCTACATTCTCTAGGACCTTTGGAAAGGGTACTTGAGTGGAAGTCAGTATACTTACAAGGCTGAAAACTCAAATAATCACATGATGAAAAGGAAGGCCACAAACGGACATTGCCTGAGTTTGCCAAATTTTGTTCCAGAGGTTGGTAACCTTCTGTTTCAAAACAGGAAAGAAGCTAAATCATGGGGAGTCACCTACACACAGGCTTTGCTAGATAATTATTCAGCTGCCAGTTCAGGGAGCTTAGCAAACCCCACTCCCTGGTCTCTGAAGACTGAATTCATTATGTCTTAAACAAGGAAAGAAAAAAATCCCCATTGGGATTTTCAGATCTGAGTGCTTTCTTTAAATATGTGGTTTACCTGTGTAAGGCCTTGGCAAAGAAAATAAAAATGCCCATCTTAACAGTTACATCTCAGGCTTTAATTATTCCTATTTTTGATCTTATAGCTGTAGCTCTAAATTAAACAGTCTTCCTTTAATGTGGGTAGGTGCTTTTAAAAAGTCTTTCAACTTGTAGACTTAGAAAAAAAAATTTTTTTTTCCCTTGCATGAACAGCTTGGGTGGGGAGAGCAAAGAAAGCGCCAACTACGGCCTTTTTGTTTTACTGGGAAGCTGATGGGCAATTATTTGGAGATGTCTGGAGTGTGTTGTGCCACACAGATGGGTGAGGTGTGAGGAGTGCTCGGAGTTGCCCTGGGCGGGGAGGGAAGCCAAACAGGTGTGCACAGCAGAGGTCGCTTCTTTCCCACCCCGTCTTTTACCAGCGCTTTCTGTGAAGATGACTTTGTCCCTGAGCCGCTTTCAAGACGGTGAGGATAGGGGTTTGGGTAGGAAGGAGGATGTGGGGTAGGGTTTGGGAACATGATCTCTATGACTTTTACCCACGTGGCCAAAAAGGACAGGTGTCCTTCTGAGAATCCTCCTTTAATTCTCCTCCTCTGTTGTGGAAGATTTTACAAAGATGGCTCTTGAGGAAAAATATTAAGAAGCACCTAAGCAGCCCACCTTTAGGGAGATTGAGGGATAAAGCGTCCGTTCCCTTTTCCTTCCATCTCCCGCCACGGTGTGGGGTTGAGCCTGGTGGCAGTGGTGAGTCGACATGTTGGGGTAAAATTAAGTCTCCATCTGTTTGGAAACTATAGATCTATATGTCTCTGTGTGTAACGGGGGAAGGGTGGATCCACAGAAATGTGAATAAACAGATAGTTCTGGAAGAAGAGGAACTGTCCCCAGCACAGGAAGGACTGGGCTGCCCCAGGGTCATGATAAACAGGGGGAGAGAGAGAGAGAGAGAGAGAGAGAGAGAGAGAGAGAGAGTCCAACTGTGTGTTGCAACACAGTGGATTAACTCTGTGTTCTGCTGGAGAGCTGACTGGACAGTCTGTACTCCCTCTCGCAAACCTCTGAAGAACGCTGAGGATTATGAGATGTCCCCGAGGCCTCAGAACACAGTAACAGAACAGTCAGCAGGAATATGGTGTTTCCCCGGTTCCAGATGGTCTTGCGAGTGCTTTCCCTGCGTCCACTCATCCAGTCCTCAGGACAGCTCTGTAAGGGAGGAGCTGAGATTAGCCTCATGCTTCGGTGGCAGAGAAGGAGACACAGAAAGCTGAAGTAACTTGGCTCAAGCCACGTGCAGAGGAAGCAGCCATGGCAATGCGATAGTAGTCTGAGCCCAGAGTCCATGCTGGGAATGACTGGACGTGTAATGGTGAAAAAAAGACAGAGATAAGCGGTGAGTCTGGGTAGGAAATGCTCTGACCGAGACTTGAAGGACGTCAGATGGGCGGTGGGAAGTTCCGCTGGAGGACTCGAAGGTAGTCAAGAGGACAGGAGGAGGAGGCTTTTCCGTGTGTCTTATCAGAGCCACAACCCGGAGTCATGAAGTCCCTACCAACTTGCAGCTGAAATGTGGCCGCTACATTACAATTAGGGGCCGATGGTGTCTAGGGGGCATCAGGTGGAAGTGGCCCTTGCTCTCTTGACTCCCACCTGCTCCCTGGGCTGATTACATGCCGGTGATGGAGAAGTGCGCCCCCTGCTGGTGGTGGATCTGCAGGCTCAGGGCTGTGCTGGTGTAGTCCAGGTGGGTAGACTTGCTCCAAGTTGGGAGACCAGTCCAGAAGGAGGATGAGCTGCTTGCTTATGGTTGCCATTAAGGGAGAGATACCAGATGGTTCACGGAATTGCCTACCGGCCAAAAGAGAAGCTCAACAGACTCAGTACCCATAGATGCTGAGCTACAGAATGCTGTCCCCAGCATGACCCTAGGATGGAGTGACCTTCTCCTCCTCACAGTGAAGGCAGTGTGGGCTTGGAGAGGGTCAGCTTGTCCCCAGCTAAACAGCTGCCAAATTTCAGACGCAGAATGAGTGAACCGAGGCTACGCATTCAATCCTGTTGGGTTAGCGGCAGGTGCCACGCTGAGACCCTGGCTATCCTTCTTTGTGCCGAATTATACAACCTCTTCTTTTCCAATTAAGCCTGGGTGCATTTGAATGGCCAAACCTCACCTAAAAGTTATTTTATGATTCCCATGGAACTCTACTGAACATAGGTGTGATTGCAATCATTAGGGCTTTGAGGAGGGTGGCAAAAATGACTAATTTTTCACCTTTATCTACAAATGGCAGAGGTGGTGCTTCAGGACTGAGCAAAGTCACAGGTGCCAAAAATATCCGAGCTGTTGGCTCACAGCCAGTGAAATGTTTCATGCTCTCCACAAACCAGAAGGTTCTTCAGCCCCCACTCCTTCTCCTAGATGAGACGTGGAGGTCATATCAGACTGAGCTCCTGCGATGCCCTGTCCTCAGAAGAATTTGAGGGAACAGAGAAGGGTTTGAGGGGATCCTTGGGACACAATGAAATATGAGCTACATGCTACTAAACACTTCCTACCCGCTAATCAACTCAGCATCAACTCTCTCACTCGGCATCAACTCTCTCACTAAATTAGCGCACCAACCTTATGAAGTGAGGACTATTTCTAAACCCATTTTGCAGATGAGGAGATTAAAACCTTAGTAGATGAAGTCACTTGTCTGAGCGTTGTGGCCCCAGAGCTTAAGCCTAACCATTAGGAATATTCCCTCTCCCACTCTGATGACATTAGCCTACACACAGCTGTTGTAGTGGGTTGAGTGTGTGGTCCAAAAGGAAACCGGGTTCTGCCCTATTTTTCAGGCCCCTGACCCCTTGGCCTGGGAGGCCGTGGGAGTCCTGCAGAGGGAGGTCACCCAGTTCTAAGAGGAAGGAAACACCTCATGGTTTTCCCACATGAAGCCTCCCACTTCCTCACCTCCAAATGGATTTGGAAAAACTTCTGGGTTTGGCCTAGGATGAGGGCCTCAGGGACACGAAGGGGCCTTCAGGGCCATATCATCTCAGGTCTGGTCAGAGGGGTCCAGATACATCTTTAAAAGCCAAATCTGAGTGATGGACTGGAACCTTCAAGGTTGTTCTATATCAGTAAAAGCAGTTTGTAAACTACAACTAGGACTAGGTTTGCAGGAGGGTTATTCCAGGTGGCGTTTCCCTCAGAGGGCAAAACTGTAATACAAAACGTGGGATTCACTCAAAGGTACCTCCCTCCACAACTGGGCTGGCGTTTAGGGCTCAAATTAAGGCAAAGAGCCTCAAGATTTCCTCTCCAAATGGTGAGACAGGTTTTGGAAATGAGACCGCCTTTGGAGATAGGTCATTTTTGGCCCGGATACAATCTCTCCATTTTATAGCTGAAGAAAATGAGACCAGGCGCTCTCAAGGTCATTCCTTGGCTGACAAGGCTGAGAGTTAAACCCATGTCTCTTCACCAAAAAAGTCCAAATCCCTGGACTTGTTTATGGCCAATGGCTCACTCATGCCTTTGAGTGTTTGAGGCTTTTGTATAGGTCGGGAGCATCTGGAAAAAAATCCCTCCTCGTGATCCCTCTTCTCAAAAAAAAAAAAAAAGTGATATTCAGGCTGTTATAATACAGTCTTAAATAATAATGTTTAGGAACTCATGGGTGTGCATTTAAACATCCAATTCCCTGCCTCCTTGAGAATAAAATAGAAACTTGTTGCAAACCTATCCAAAATATTTGCGATCACACGCATGCCTTTGTCACTAGAGTTTAATGAGCAAAACAAACATTTTCACATGGCTCAGGATCCTGCAATATCTCAAGGTCATCATCCTAGAGATCTCTATGTGAACCTTCTAAGAAATCACTTAGTCTGACATTTTTAAATGGATTTTTTTGGCCAATTTTACCTTTTATGTTTATAAAATAATTTTATAAAAAATTAGATGGTTAAATGTCTAATTAATTGAGGACGTATGGTTGGTTGATTCTGGTTAGTTGAGGTCTTTGTATATTATATAATCTGTTCTACCTTTGTCCTCTCAGCCTCCTCAAACAGGCTATAAAGAAACTTCTGGGTATTTGTTCTACTACTGTGCATTCGTCCTCGCCTAGAGCGTGTTCACTGTAAAGCCAACGGGAAAAAGATAAAACACCTGAGTGACTGACACCCAGTTTAGAATCTCCCCAACTGTCCTGTAGTCTCTCATCTGGTGTCACGGTCTACAAGGTTCAAGGAAGCAGGTAGAACAGGGTTTTGACCTCTTCTTAGGCCACATGTGCTGTGGTGCCCGTGCTGCTGACCCCATTCAGAGGGAGACAGGCTTGCCTGCTGTGACTTCGGTGTTTCGAGTCTCCAAATGGACAGCCCTTCTGGGAGGAGAGATCAGGCACCCATCTTTCTCCCTCTGAGGCAGTCAGGTTGGTTACTTCAGAATCCGTGTAAATGGCAGCACCTTTGCCAGCCTTGGATCATCCTCTCTGGGTCTGGTGATTGCCTCATAAATCAGAGGTTTTGTCCTCCTTCCTTTGATCAAATAGAATCGCAGCAATTAAATCTGTTCTTAATATAATCACCCTTTCCTTTCTGGGCCCTGGGAAAGCAAGTCTCCCCAAGTCATCTGGTGTGTGTGGGTGTGTTCCCTAGGCTTATTTTCAGGGAAGGGATAGAGCCTTCTTGAAGCTAGACACAGGAAAGAGAATTAATGTTTGGGTCTATGGGCAACAATGAGGAAGTCTAGAAACCGAGGACAGAAACCAAGGTATAGGTAGCTGGGTCATCTGGAAATGGAGCAGAAGGATTCAAGGGGGCTCCAGCGGGGTCATCACCCAAGTATTACACCATCAGGATGAAATACCTATATTCAAGTGTCCCTTGGTATCAAGGGATATCGAAAGGGTCCCTCTGGCTCACTCCTGGCCACAGTGGCTCCTTGTGCTTGTCCATTGCCACAGCTCACCCTTAACTTCGGCTGCTTTAGTTCTAAATGTACTTCATGACTTTTCAGAAGTAATTTCTCCCACCAGTGGGAAATTCTCTTATTCATGGCTCCTGTTCAGAGAGATAGAAAGAGAGAAAGAGAGAGGGAATGTAATAGGTTCAGTTCTTTCTCTTCCTTTTACTGAGTTATTTTCTTGGACACCCTTAGGCTCATAGGTCATTGGAAAGGTATCAGATGGTTCTTTTGGAGGGTTAGGCATCCAACCCCTGACCCAATGAGCTGTGTAGGTGGGATATGGGTGGAAAGGATGATTCAAAGGTCGGTCCCACCCAAGCTGCAAGGGCTTTGCAATGTGGCTCAGTTTCCCTTTGAATAGAGTACCCATCAAGATAAACAGCATTTGCGGGTCTTTTTAGAGGAGCTGTAATCTATCCATCAACTATCACTTCCATGGAAGACCTGCTTCCATGGGAGAAAGGGAGAGATGTGTCTTCTGTTCTAACTGCTGAATGTACATTTTTCAATTTGAGGACAAAGCCGGTGGGCGATTGGGCTATTTCACAGTGGAATGGGAGGGACACACCCACAGCCTCTGCGCCTGTGCCGTGCCCCAAGCTTCCAGTCCTGCTGGAATGAAAACCACCTCTTCATCCCCAGCACATGTGTGCACACCCCGGAAGGCAGGGGCAGGAACACAGGGGCTTGGGGAAGGTGTGAAACTGCCCTGCGGTCTTGATGGGAAGTAGCCCATTGCCCCTGTCTCGCTGGCCTGAACCTAGCAGCCGGCAATAGCTCCTGCCCTTTCAGACAGAAATGCCTACAGAGCTGCTATTGTTTCCCTTAGGTGACAAATGCCGTGAGCCTGGGCCAGCCACGCCATCCTGGAGCCCAGCTGCTTCCGCGCCACCACATGAGAAGGGTGCTTTGTTTTAATTGTCACATTTGTTGTTTGGAAGGATGCTCTTCAACCATGGAATTTTCTGGGTGACCTTTCCGTAAGAATCGCATGCAGATGTCCCAATGGAAGGTCGTGATTGGTCTGGAAAGGTTATCTTCATTCGTCTCGTCGGCTGTCCTCACAAAAGAAGAAAGTCTAGGTAAGGAGCCCAGGGCTGGGGTGCAGGCGGGGAGAAAGGTCATCTGGTCTACCTCACTCTGTCTGCAGAGCCCCACGGGCAGGTGGCTGTGTCCGTCCATTTGCTGCTGGCCTGCCCTGGTTTGCCTCAGCCTGGAATAACCCCACGGGCTGAGGCACCATCCCAAAGCTTCCCCCAGATCACCGGTTTCCCGGGAACAGGCTCCCTTTGAGCAGACGTAATGCATCCTCCAATCTCCCTGAGATAAGCCCTGTAGAGGACGCCCTTGTCTGGACAACTGAGGCTCTCTTGATAGATTCTGGAAGGGTTTGTTGAGGGCACAACTTACTAATGGTTCACTCTCCAAACAACACTGTTTGAACAACTGCTCTTTCTGAACCAGAATCGAACCAAACCAAAACCCAGAATCTCTCTGGATACTCGGCTGAGATGAATATTTTCCTTATTAGCACACAGCGATCTGATCACCCTTTCTCCCGCATCTCAGGCAACAGGAGAGGGATGGATTTTCAGTGAGACACACTCAGATTGAAGCTGCCGAGGAAACAGGCCTCCGTCATGATTTGTGTGTGTGTTTGGGGGTGGGGTTTGGATTTCTTGCCCCTCTGCCCAGTCACTCTCACTGAAATCAGACTGTTTATTTTCCTTCCGGGTGGAGGCCTGAGGCAGCATAATTAACCTTGGAGGTCACCCAGGGCAGGGGTGGGAGAGAGGGGAGGCAGGGAGCACGAAGCCTTGGACGGCGCTGTGCGAGAGGGAGAGCAGAGAAGGTTCCAGAGGCGTGAGGGGATTGCCGTGGCGGAGTGCGAGGTTCTAATGAATCATGTCAGCTGCTGACTGGGGATTCGGAACAGCTGCACGCGCAAGCCGGGGCACAGTCCTTGGGGAAGCAGGTGGTGGTGACGTGAGGGCCGGCCTGCCCCGACCTGCCTCCATTAGCTGTCATTATGCTTCCGACTTCTGCTGGGGGGCAGCACGGAGCCGTCCAGGCCTGCCGGGGCCCCCGGAGCCCCGCGTTTCCAGCCGGTGGTCAGTCAGCTGTAAAAATGGGCCACAGTTGGCAACAACAGAAGGAGTCAGAGGCCTGAAGCAATTCTTCTTTGAAATCAGCTTATGAATTGCAGGGAGTCCAAGTAAATTGACACATTTCCTAGCTTGAGCTCCTTTCCCCGTTGCCGCTTCATTGCCTCAGTCGGCCTCTCCTCGCTGGAGCCGTTCTGGGGCTGGGGGGCGGGGGCGGGCTCTGCTCTGTTTGGGGGGGAAGAGGGGGTTTCTCTGGGTGCACATTTTCATTACTGACACTTAACGAGTCCACAGTGCATTTCAACTTACCAACTGAAAACCCCCCCTTTTTTTTCCGCAAAAGAGACCTGTAATCTACCAGGGTGGGCGAGAGGGCCCAGGAGGGGGGACCCCATAAAAGCAAAGAGGTAGCAGGTGCACACTGCATGGTAAATACGGGTGCCCCCCCCCTCCCCAGTGTAGGCTCTCTCTCACCCATCCAGCTTCCCAGGTAGAGAAAACCACTTTCTTAGGTGGCAGAGTTCCCTTATAATTTAGCCAGTCTGAATCCCTGAGTGTTTCCTGCTGTCACGGGAGCTGAAATCACAGGACAGAAGCAGGCCCTCAGGAGTCTACCAGTCGATAGGCTGTGTAGCATCTACCACAACATCTTCCTCACTCCGCCTGGACCTGCGGGCCTGGCCCTGGGCAGCCTTGAAGCAGCCTTGAAGCCATCAGGGAGGGAGTTGGCATTGACCGCGGACGGTGTCTGTGCATCTGAGGGATGGAGCTGCGGGCACAGGCAGGAATGCAATTCCCCATCTGGCCACTTAGTGGCTGGGCAAGGACTTCATCTCCTAAGACTCAGGCTCCTGGTCCTTCGGTGGGATCATAGTAACTACCTGAAGCCTAATTTGGGATGAAGTTTCCATGTACCAGCTCCAGCATACTGTACCCACCCTGAGGGAGCGTCTGCTATTTTTCATCCTCATGGAAGAGCATCAGGCTCACATTTTCCATTCCCAACGCTGGGGGAGCCCAGGCAGTGGGGGATCACGTCCTGGCATCCTCCTCAATGTGAGCCCCGACTTTCTGTCTCCCATCCCGTATGCACCGTCCTCTTGCTAGCTTAGTTGGGACCTCTTGAACTCTGACCTCTGCTCCTTTGCTGCCATCCTCCTCCTCCCTCCTCTCTCCGTCTGTCCTCACGCTCTGATGGAAGTCCTGCTCCTCCGGGGAGCCTCTGCCAAGTCCCCCGGAAGGATTCCTGGAACACTCATTAACACCACTTGTCTCTTACCAGTGTAACACAGTGATACTAATTAGCTGCCGGTGAATCCATGTGGCCTCTGAAGCCCGAGGGCGCAAGAGTGGCTTTTCCCGTTTCTTTGCATTTTCCTCACCACCCGCTCAGGGGCTGGGCTCAAAATAGGTGCTTAGCCAATGCCGGCTAGTGCACAGACCACCGTAAAAATACTGAGTGGGCTAAAAACTGGCCAGAAGACCAGAGGGTGTCGGCATTGTGTCTGGAATGGACTGAGCCCCTTCTCGGTGTGGGGATGGGGTAGGGAACAAAACACGCAAGGATGAGGACATGCGCCTTGAGCTGGGATGGACAGTTCTTCACAGGTGGTAATGAGGGGTGCGGAGGGGAAGAGCACCAGGCTCTTGACAAGTATCGGGCTGGTTTGCACTCTAGCAAAACTGGAGCTGCAGTCCCCTGACTTCCCTGTCCCGTTCCAGGTGAGCCCTGGCCTCATGAGACCAAAATTGGGAAGTGGGGTTTGGAGCAAGAGCGAGCTTGCAAGCTCTGACTTGGGTGCACAGTGCAACCTACCGTATTGGCTTGTATACACTGCCAGCTCAGCCGGGGGGTGCGGTGCAGCCCCTGGCTCTGGGGGTCTTCTAGCTCCCACCAGACCTCCTGCAGCTTCTCCAAGTCCAGCTCTGCGGCACGGGGAGCCAGCCTCTCCTGCAGGTTACCCGCGGCATCAAGATGACAAGAGGTTCCCCTGCAGGGTCTGGTTGTCGTGTGAGTCTCAGCTCCCCTTTCCAAGGTCCAGTTTGTTCTTGCTGTCACCCGCATCCCACTTCCTTCTCAATTCACGGCCTGGCTGACCTGTAGTCATGCACAGACTTCATTGCCAGCCCAGTCCAGCATAGATCTAGCCCCTGCAGACTCTACAGGTCCTTTCTTGGGAAATCAACCCCAGTGGTTCTGTCTCTGATTCAGCGCTGCCTGATCCCCGTGGGGTAGAGCAGATCACATTCGTGGACCCTCCTACCAGCACATAGGGTGCTGGCCATGCCTTGTCGCCTAAGAGAGTTGACATGCACTGAGTCGGCATGGTCCCTGAAAATCCCCATCTCAGAGGCAAGGGACTGGGGCACCCAGCGCTCCCTGTCTCTCCTGGGCTGTTCAGGTCAGGGCTAGGGTTGAGGCAGAAGTGGTGGGACTTACCCGTGCCCCTGACCACCACTGGAGGAACAGCCTGATCATTAAGGAATCCCATTTCCCCAGATTCAGGGTACGTATATCCCTTCAAAACAGCAGCAGCAGCTGGACCTGGTCCTCGAATGAGGAGGCACGGGTGCCAGCTGGGACCACAAGTGTGTGCATAGGAGTCGGCCCTTGGGATGCAGAGCTGGAGGCCACGGGGCCAAACACGGCCCTCCCGAGCAACCAGGCTGCTTGGATCCCAAGCAGGTGGAGATGAGGAAAAACATCCAGAATGGAAGTCAAATATGCAACAGTGTATATATTCACAAGAGGAAAACATAGGGACATGGAGAAAGGAAAGAAATGGAAACCGTAAACCTCCCAAGACGCTGGGTTATAGAGTGATAAAATGAAACCTCCACGTCTGTCACCAGAGTGCCATAATTTTATCGTCCTTCCCACGCAATGCTGTGCTATTTTGGGTTCCGGTTTGGTGTGTGCGTGTGTGTGTTTTCCCTGTCTCACCTCTGTGTACCCAAGATGTCTGACAAACAAATGTGTAAGAAAATGTTTTATGTTCCCTGGCACGGATGGAGAATTTATTACAGGAGAAGCCTCTCTTAGCTGCCTCCTCCGTGCCACTGGGCTCTGCCCTGTGAAAGATCTCATCTGAGAGCAGAAGCCTAATTAATTTGCCCACAACGGTCCTGTGCCCGGGAACTGAAACCCTGTTGCTCCTCGCTCGGAGGATTCTTTCCCTTCGTCAGGGATCCAAGCCGAACAGAAGAAACCCTTCTTGCAAAGACAGTGTGCCTCCCCTCCCCCGACACACACGGTGTCCAGGCTTTCTCCGTCCTGCTTTGTCTCATTTCCTTTGTAAAAGGGGGGAAACACAAAAAGGCAAAACAAAAGAAAGAAACTTGGAACTCTTTTGAGGGCAAGGAAGGAGAAGCCAGAGGAAGTGGAAGCATTTGATGTTGTCTGATTACCATCTGTTCACCGAAGCGAGATACCGAATCCAAGGAACAATCGAGAGCCTGTATAAGCCGCCCGGCGCAGAGGGTCATCCTTAACCATGCCACGCCTTCCCTCTCGGCCTTTCTAGCCAAGCCCCCTCTGCTTCGGAACACCTGCAACCCCCACCTGGGCACGTCTTCCCGCCCTGGGTGATGTCGGAGCTGCAGGCTGCTCCCCCCAGGCTCTGGGGGGGTCTCCGCTTTGCACCTGCATTGTCCAGCCGAGCGAGCGAGGGGCCGCCCTCCTTGGGGGACGTCTCTCTGCCTGGAGCCCTGAGGCCAGGACACCCCTGCACAAAGCACACCGGAGGTTATGTTGTCCTGAGAATGGTATGTGCAGCAGCAGGACCGGCCATGAAACTTAAGGAAAGAAACCTGCCATCCATCTCAGCAGGGAGGGCACAGGACAGGGCAATAGACTGGTCCCCAGCCAGCCTGAACAGCCATCTGCTCTGATCAAATCATTTCTCCTTGGAACATGGTGACACTTCACCATAAAAAGGGAACCGAGCCAGTTGGGGACATCGGCTTGGGTCCATTCCAGCCTTGGTAATAAAAAAGTTCCATTTCCCTGGGAGGGTTTTGCAGTGACAGCAAAAGGGCTACGGCCAGGCGCCCCCAAACCCTTTCGTGTGCCCTCATGTCCCCAGGCCGATGCTCTCATATCCTGCCATTTAAATGCTTCTGTGTGAGAGAGTCAGACCTCAATGAGCCCCACAGTCTGCTCAGAAGATTTATTTTGCAATATAAAATGCATGACCTCCTTTCGCCAAACCACCTTCAATCCTACGTCACATGATTCCCCTTGAACCCTTTACCTGGATGTTTGCCATTCCTGGGCAAGCTCTGTGTTTTCTCTGCTCCTTTTAAGACCACATTGGGTCTCTGCAGAGATCTCCTCCAATGCGTTTCCCAAATGCATCTGTTCTTGAGGTTGAGCACAAATGCTGCATCCTCTTTGCAGCCTTGGCAGAGACCCCAGTGCTCCTGCTCCTCCCCAGAGGGGATCTTCTTTTCTAGACTTCCCTAGAACGCCCCTATTTATGGTACCCTACTTTAGGGGTACCATTCATTTCTGCATCATTTAGTGGTTGTCTAGCTACATAGTACCGTGGTTAAGTATGTGGATTCTGGAGGCAGATTTTCTGGGTGCAAACCTGGGCTGAGGTATTCACTGTGTGACCTTGGGCAAATTGTTTAATCTGTCTGTGCATTAGTTTCTCCATTTGTAAGATGGGGATAATAACTACCACATATGACTGTTGTACAAACTAAATGAGCAAATCTGTGTCCCATGTGTGGAACTGTGACTAGCAATGCTCAGAAAGGTGGTCGTATTTATTACTATTACTATTACTATTACTATTATTGCAGGCGTCCATCTTGTCTACCACATAGCATTTTGCATATTGATATGTGTTTATTTATAAATAAATAGATGGCCACTGGATCCATAAGACTTCCATTCCTTACAAGTTGATCCCATTTTCCTCCGTTAGTTTTGAGTTACAAGGGACTTGACCAAACTGATTTAGACTTTACATGATATTATTAACATACTTCGTAAATATAATACATTGGATGATCATTCTTTCTACCTCAGCATGCCATGTCATGCTGTCACTGCCCAGAGGCAATATCGAGATGCTCTTGGCGGCATTGTGTGGTGGTGGCATAAAGCCAGTCCTGGCCCTCTAGGCATCCATAGCTCAAATCAAGCCTTCTAGCAATAGATGAATATTAAACAAACCAGGGCACCTGCGTGGCTCAGTCAGTTAAGCGTCTAACTCTTGATTTCAGCTCAGGTCATGATCTCACGGTCATGCGATCAAGAGAGCCCTGCAATGGGCTCTATGCTCAGCACAGGGTCTGCTTGAGCTTCTCTCCCTCGCCCTCTGCCCCTCTCCCAGCTCACGTGCTCTAAATAAATAAATAAATAAAATCTTAAAAATAAAATAAACAAATCACTGCTGGCCTAGGTCTATCTGGAAGTGCCTGCCATCTTGTAACATGGGTTGGCCCACCATGCAGAGGCCAGCCCAGGAAGGCTAGATATGGGTTCTAGAAGTAGAAGTTAGTGATTCAGACACAGCCCAGCTCCAGGAAGGGCCTTGGAGAAGCCATGGAATTTTTGTCAGAGACCTGGTGTGAACCCTCAAATCTGGAAGGTGTCTTCACACAAGTATTTCTGTCTGTAGTCCTGTCCTGTGGATCATTTGTAAAAGCCCTTGGTGTTTTCAGCTAAACCTGGGTTCTGCTGGTTCTTGTCCTACCTCTCTTCAGAATTCTAGAGCAGGTGAGACAAAATATGGGAATGGGAAAGAATGGGGGGCGGGGAGAGGGAGGAGGGAGAGAGAGAGGGACAGAGAGAATACAAATGAATTAACCAGGGAGAAGAAGGAGGGAGAGAGAGAGGGACAGAGAGAATACAAATGAATTAACCAGGGAGAAGAAGGAGAGAATTCAGTGTTGACATCTTTTCCCACTGTTGTTACCATGAATGAAACAACAATGCAACCAGTCTAAAATATCCACCCCCTGAGGGAGAGTGAGGAACGGGTGCACCCAGGGAAGACAAGGGGACGGAGAAGGTGCACCAGCGGGGTGGATGTGGGCCATGGAAGTGTCATGGCGGCCCAGCCATAGGGAAGCATTCATAGTTCTTCTTGTCTCTCTTGATGAAAAATTTGCAATTTTTACACTGTGGCAGAGCGAATGGAACTGTGACTTACCATTCACAATTCATATCGTTTGAACTTGTATCATGTTTCTCAGAGCTTTATTGCGCTCAGCTTCATGGAGGAAGCTGCAGAGGCAAGAGGAGGCACTGTGCCCACTCCATCCTTGAAGTCATGTTTACGGCAGATGTTTCTTTATTTATTTAAATTCATTCACTGGACCGAAAAAGTCTTCGCGGAGCAGAGCGGGAGTCCCGAGTTGCTTACAGATCTAGGCAGGGAAGACCAGGTGGGCTCAGGGATCTGACGGGAACGGGAAGGAGAGGATGTCTTGAATAAATTATCAGAGTCAAAATCCTGCCGGGCGAAAGCTCAGACAGACGTGACTGTAATGCGGTGTATATTTCTGCATTTTGTGGTGTAGTCGACCTCCGTTAACAAGCACCAGAAAACACAATTGGAACCCCATGCAGGGATGACTGTCTCCAGGAGGGGGATCCCAATAGAGCCCCGAGCAGCAGCGAGCCACCCCGGGGGGCTTCATTTAGTCCCTTTCAAGCTGGTAAATACAGCAGATTTCTGTTGAAAGCAAATATGATTACAATGGTTTAAATAATTGAAAGGCCAAATAAAATCTTTGCAGAGTCGGTTGAGGTGTTAAGCACAAATGTCTCACAAGCAATTAATTTCAGTCCGGATCAAAGCAGTAAACGGGGCTGCAGGGAAGGCTGAGCACCTGCCGTGCAGGGGTGGGGGGGGGTTCGGGAGGTGCGCACGCGCACTTTCCCTGGGTTTCTGGGGAAGAGGAAGCCATTGTCACGTGACTTCCCACCCCGCGCAGGACAGTGGAAAGGGAATTGTGTCAGGAGCCCCGCTGCGTGGAAGCCTATTCAGGTGTTCCATGCAGAACAAACGTCCCTGGCCAGGCCCTTTGCTCGCTGGCGAGAAAAGTGAAGGTTGGGTGGGGCTCACTTTGTACTGGGAGCTGCCCTCCCNGGGGGGGGGGGGGGGGGGGGGGGGGGGCTGCCAAATCCCACATCGTGGCCCAAGGTCATCCCAAATAATATTCCCTCTGAGGGCCTCAAAGCTCCTCATCAGATAGGCAGGGGCCCCTTCTTTGCCTGAGTGCTATCACCAGGGACCCTCTGTTTGCTTTGCTGAGGCACACAGCCCTTGCCCCTTGCCCAGCTACGACCAAGCTAATAATCCTAAGGCAGGGTCGGACAGCCATGTAAAGAGTAGCCAACCTGTTTCTTACTCATTCGATGACAGACTCAGTTAGTGCAACACGGAGGGGCATCTGGCCATATCTCCTTGCATTTTAAAGGAATTTCCCTTTGGACCTAGCAACCCCCCTTCAGAGCACCCATGATACACAGATCTACCTGTGAATATATTTAGTGTATGCAAAAGACTGTTCACTGCGATATTACAATAGCCAAAGGTGAGCATCAACCCAAGTATATATTAATAGGGCACAGGTTAAAGAAATAATGGTACTTATGGGCAACGAAATACCATGCCACTATCAAAAAAAATAAGGCAAATCTGCATGACTATCAAGTGAAAAAAGCAAGGTGCAGAAGAGTGTATGTCATATACTGCTTTCTGTAGCAGTGTTTCTCAAAGTTTTCTTCATTATCACCCCCCTAAGAAATCTTTAGAGACTTTTTTTCCTGATTGCCACCCCCATGAAATTTTAATAGCATGTATATCTGTTTCTGTGCTGCATGTCTAATGTATATTTGTGATTTATCCATAAAAAAAAGGGAAGAATTTTTCGCTTCCCAAAATCCATTTTCACCCCCTTGGGGGTGGTATCACCCCCGTTGAGAATGCCTATTCAATAAGAAAGTGAGAAAATAAGTATATTATGTAACACACTGGCAGGCCACGTGAGAAACTAATAAGAAGAGTTGCCCACAAGGAAGGGAGGGCATGGGGAGGTGTGGGCAGAGGTGTGACCAAGATTTCCCCGTGGAGGGACACCTGGCTGGTTCTGTGGGTAGAGCACACGACTCTTGGTCTTGCGGTCATGAGTTCGAGTCCCGCCTTGGGTAGAGGTGACTTAAAGATAAAATTAACTAAAAAGATTTCTCCCATGTATTCACTTTTCTATTATTTTGGTTTCTGAACTATGCCAATATATCGCCTATTGAAAACAATGCAATCAGAAGGCATCTAACTTCATTTTTTTCTAAAGTAAAACAAACGAGAAAAGCGAGGACGTCTGAGGAACAGCCAAACAACCTGCAGGCTGTTGACACTCTTCCCTCAACAAGGGGAGGGGGCGGGGGGCTCTGCTCCCCAACAAGAGTCTCTGTCCTCCCCAGTTTATTTCTCAGCAAAAGGAAACCGAGAGTATACTTTGAACCCTTCCTTGTAAGGGCTGTTTGGGCTCGGGCTCACGTTTTGAAGATTGCAGCTTCTACTTGAAAAGCATCAGGCTGTTTCCGAGCCCGGGGTAGAGCCTGTGCCAGCCTTTCCGAGAGAATGAGAAATGCAGGAGGAAATCACCCGTGCTCTCTCTTCCACCCAAGGGCACACACAGACCTTCTCAGAGAGGGAACAGGATGGGGCAACAGAGCCCTGGTGGGGAGAGGTACAGACGCAGAGATCCTGGGCCCGTTGGGCTCCTGGTCAACCAGAGCCCGGAGCGGAGGGTTCCGCTTCCTCCATCAGACTGTGTTTCCTCTTCCCATGGGGAGCCCACCCGAGGAGGAAAGGCCATGCTTAAGGTTGATTAGTAGACCAGAAATTCCATTGTGGGATTAACAAAACAAAACAAAGCAAAGCATCGGGCTCCCACTTCAATGTATCAGCAACTTTAATGTGATTGTGTAATGAGGCAAGATGATAAATAAGATATGCATGATTGCGCCCTCTCCTTCGCTTAAATATCAAAGGCTGCAGTGCCTATTTGGTATGAATGGCCCGCCTTTGAATGAGTTTTGTTTTTCCAGTGCTCCAGAAAATGACCTAGGGAGGATGGAGTTAGTACATTGGGGTCACGTCCTGGTCGTGCCCCAAAGCCTCGGTGTCCCCATCCGTTGAATGGGTATAATAATAGCTACCATGTCCACAAGATGATGCTGTTGTAAAGGGTGAGCAATTTGATATAAGAAATATTTCCTAAGAGTGGGATACTTTCACTGATGACATTGTTACTTCTAGAAGAGGGAGGGAGCGAGCAAATCTTGCTTTTCAGATCTTAGGACAGGACAAAATGTACAAAATGTACAAAATGGCAGCCTCAAGGCTGGATTCTATGCTCTCTTGACAGTATTTCCCTTTGGGGCCTCAGGTTTGTCCCTGAACTTGACTTTTCTCTCCTCTGTCCAACTCTAGGTGATGTTCTTTGAAACACACTCTGGGAAAGGCAGTGCGGGTCAGGAAGCCGAGACACATTTCCTTCTGCTGGGCCTCTGCAGGCTGGGCTCTGGCCTGTCCGTGCCTGACTCCTCAGCAACATCCTCTGTCCTGGTGAGTTCCACGACATCCATCCTACTAGCATGGGTTCCTACAAAAGAATCGGAGCTTTGCATTTTTTAAATGATGTATTTATTATTTAAGATCTTTATTAACACGCGCTTGCTGTTTGTTGATCCTTCTGAAGAATCGTAAACTTGAATTACAAATTTAAAACGAGGTTCTTAGAATTCTCAATTTGACTAGATACAAAACATTCAAAAGCCTCTAAAGGTGTATTGAAAAAAACCAGGCTTTAAAAACAAAACAAAACAAAACAAAACCCCCCAAAACCCCATGTGTCATTCCTATTAAGTGACATCTTTAGGTAAAAATAATAGAAACCCCATCCTGCCCAGATAATGCAGGTAATCCTGGTTATCTGGGCAGTGGGTGAAAAGCCAGCGCTGAAGGTCTTCAGCTCCACTCTTCCGTTCATTTCTTAATGCTAGAATTTTATATTCGTTCTCGGTGGATGCCTATACCAGGTGGTGCAAGAGATGGTAAGCGGGCATTTCCTCAGCCCTGCCCTGCTCAGCCCAGGAGCCGAGTGTCAGCCCGTGGTCGGCTAATTTTGTCCCTGTGCCATCTAGCGGTTTCGGGTTTTCTGGGCATCTGTGTGGGTAACTGAAGTTGTGTGGGTACCGACCTTGAGGTGGCTGCTGACCTTGGGTCTCCTCTCCTTGCCTTCTCCACTGTCGTACTCTCTAGGCTGTCTTTGGCCAGGAGAGACCCCTGCAGAACTGTGGTCTGTAACCCCGATGCATGTTGTGTCTCAAGGACCTACCTTGCTGTCCTGCACCTGCTTGTCAGCCCCCCGCCACCCTTCTCCCCTTCTCCGCGCACAGGAGGGTTGGACGGCTGTGGTCTATCCCCATAGTCTCCCGCAGGCAGGAAGCTGGGAGCCTGTGGGGACATATGGTAGTGCCCTTGGTGTTGGGACTGACCTTGGGGCGCTCTCCCAATTGATCCCTCATTCTTGAACCCCACTCTCACTGCCCTGGTAGTTCTCCTGGTGAGGGGGACAGTCTGCCATGCCTACAGTGTGCTGTGTCCCCTCCTTGCCCTGGAGCTCTCCTGGGGCCCACAGTGTGGGCTGTCCTTGAAGTCTTTTCTCCTTCAGCAAGGTCCAATTCTGGTCTCTCCACCTCCTACACCAAGAAGGTACTTCCTGGGGTTCTTCTTTATGGCAGGCTGGTATACAAACACCTCTTCCTTGGTGTCCTTCTTGTTTACTGAAACCATATTCTCTGCTTACAAGAAACCATTCGACTGTTCCCCACGTCTTCCCTGCAATGACCTTGACCCAGCAGGCAGGTGCCTCGGACAAGTGAGTCCTCAGCCGCTGCTCCCTGGCACTTAGCCTTGCCTTGTGGAGGGCGGGCAGGCGACACCTGGGTCTGGCCCCGTGGCTCATCCTTGTGAGGACAGTGACAGGGGCGGCGGCCACAGCGGCCACTCCTCCTGGGTGCAATGGTAATTAGGCTGCTCGCCACAGCAGTGGGGCTGCGTGGGGCTCTCTGAGCTCTCTTATTTTAAATTAAAGGGGAAAATATGCTTACTGTAGAAAACAGTTATGAAATAAACATAAAATGTTTGCAGAAGAAAATAGGCATTGCTTATAATCCCATTACTTAGAAATATGGAATATTAACATCTAGGTGGATAGTCACCTGTGTGTTTATTTGTATATATGCATATGTGTGTGTCCACGTATGCCCATAATATGCATATAGAAAGAAAGAGAAATAAATACAGATGAATGCGTATGCATGTGTATATATATATTTATATGTGTGTGTATTTAGGTTTATACAGTTGGTTTGTTTTTACTTTTATACACAAATGGCCTACACACTGCGCATACTGGTATGTGGTCTGCTTTATGCCTTTTAAAAATTTGGATAATAAGGCACTGGGGTGGCTCAGTCCATTAAGCGTTTGCCTTCAGCTCTGGTCGTGATCTCAGAGTCCTAGGATCGAGCCCCGTGTCGGGCTCCCTGCTCAGCGGAGAGTCTGCTTCTCCTTCTTCCCCTGCTCATTCCCCTGGCTTGTGCGCTCTCTCTCTCTCTCTCTCAAATAAATAAAATCTTTAAAAAAATAAAAATTTTGATAATATATTGCAAACAACCCTCCAAATTAATAAACATATTTCTTTTTTTAAGATTTATTTATTTTATTTGAGAAAGAGAGAGCAAGAGGGGAGGAGAGGCAGAGGGAGAGGGAGAGATAGAATCCCAAGGGTACTCCCTGCTGAGTATGGAGCCAGCTGGGGGCTCGATCCCAGGAGATCAAGATCTGCGCTGAAATCAAGAGTCAGGCGCATAACTGACTGAGCCACCCAGATGCCCCAGCTTTTAACTTTTTGCTTTTCTTATGAAGTTGTTTTACATTTTCTTATGTTTTCCTTCTTTTGCATCATGCTTAATACTGTCCTTTGCCCACTTTTTCAAAAAAGGTATTTGTTATTTTCCTATTGACTTAAAAGATCCATTTATTTATTTATTTATTTATTTATTTATTTATTTATACATACACACTTTTTTTTTTTAAAGATTTTATTTATTTGACAGAGAGAGATACAGTGAAAGAGGGAACACAAGCAGGGGGAGAGGTAGAAGCAGACTTCCCGCTGAGCAGGGAGCCTGATGTGGGGCTCGATACCAGGACCCATGGATCATGACCTGAGCAGAAGGCAGATGCTTAACAAATGAACCACCCAGGTGCCCCCCACACACACTTTTTAAAGTAAGAGTGTGGAGCCCAACACGGGGCTTGAACTCGTGACCCTGTGGTCAAGATCTGAGCTGTGATCAACAGTTAGACACTTAACTGACTGAGCCACGCAGGTGCCCTCTAAGATCCTTTTGTTCTTAACAGATGTTACTTGCCCAACCTAGGACTTAGCATTGGCTGCCCTTGCTGACATCTGTGTGTTCTGCATAGTCTGAGTACCACTAGCGAAATGATTTTGCTCAACTCCATTCAAAAAGATGCTGAACTGAAAAACTGGTTATTTCCCCCACTGCGTTATCCTAAGTATTATCCGAGTTACTCACTGGGTTCTGCTTCTCCACTGCCACTCAGTCAGAAATTTCATTTCTCCCAGCCAACTAAAGCAAGGTCATTCTCACTTGTAAGGCTCCAGGGAAGTTGTCCCCATTTCTCAGATTCTAGCTCAGATATCACCTCCTCTAGGAAGGTTCCCTGATTTCTCCATCTTTCACTGCACTTCTTTTACCCTTTCTTTGAACTCTTGGAGAACTTAATGTCTCTGTCACACATTGCACAGTTTAACTAGATATTCTTTTGTATATATAAATATATATGTGTGCATATATATGTTTGTGTGTGTGTGTCTACATGTATATATTTCACCAATTGATGAAGGACCCAGCACTTCTAACTGTCCTTCTAAATGTTCTTTACAGACTAGAGCTGAGATGGTCAGTTGTTACTGATTGGCTAATTCACTGATTAAGAGACAAAGACCCTGGGCTTGAAAGCAACACTGGAACACGTAAGAATATCGAAGGTCACCATCAGTGATAGACCTTTTCCCTCTTGTGTTTTTCTTTTGAACCCTATATGGTATCCTAATAAACCTCAGAGCAATATACTCAAAGAGGCAGTTAAGTAAGCTTGCCTAATTGCTATCTGGTTGAGCTCCATGTTGCGTATGTTTCACAGGGAATCACAGGAACCTGGGTACCTCTTTGTGTCTTTAATACTTGGGAGGAGTTGGAGATCCAGCCCATTGCCAGAAAGTTTGCCACTTCACCAGTGAGGTGTACTCATGGGGCTTAGAGGGCAATAAATCACTAGCAAAACGACCCTTTCCCTTGGTGGTATTGACCCCCCCTTTGCAAAACTGTAGCTCTTTATTATGATAATGATGGCTTTGAATCTTGGCTCCAACTTTCTGAGAAGGGATGAGTGGAGGAAGGTCCCATCCTACCACGGAATCAAAGAAGGATGTCTGCAGCATTTGGAGGACTGACTTTAGGAGGAGACCCCCTGAGAGCCAGAACTGAAGCTTGACACTGGAGCTGGGGGGCTCCAAGCAATCTTAACTCATCTGTCAGTTTGGGTCCATCCGGTGGGGAGAAGAGTCAATGTCTCTGGTACTTCCCAGAACCATGGCAAGACGTAGCCTGCTCTTAGAGTAATGAGGCTTCGTAATGATATCAGTAACTTATTTCAGTACAGTAATTCTGTAGTGAAACTATTAGGATTATGTGTTTTCAGAGGCACTCCAAATGCCTGACAACTGAAATTCTTCCTTTGTGACCACATGAGGCAAAGGTGGGTGCCATTGCGCCAGCTCTCATTTCAGATTCCACAGTGGACAAGGATGGGTCCCTTGTTCAGACTAGAACCGGTGCTCACAGAGGGGCTAGAATTACTGTTTGGATGGGTGGATTCCACATTCCAGAAAGAAGAAATGCCTTCCTCCCGAGCCAGCTGCTCTGGATGGCAGCCCAGGCCCTGTGAAGCTTGGGGGGCTTTGCTCCGTGGGCTTGGCCTTGGAAGGAGCCTGAGGGGGATGCCACGGAGTGGGGAGTTGACAGTGTGGGTGCCCTGCAGGAACGCTTACCTATAGGGGAGATGGAGCAGGGTGGGCCCCTGGCCGCGTTTGCCCCACTAACAACTACTGTCTAAAACTTTGACCCCACAATTGTAAATGGAACATTTCATATACATTTCATATATAAGTGCTTCTCTGGAAAGATCAGCCTATCTGACAGCAGCGGCCTTGGACTCACAGTGTCTTCTGGGAACAAGCTAGTGGGCAGAGTTTGCTCCCCCTTTTGCCTCTGTCCCCACTTAGCCTCTCCAGCACCTGCCATGCCTGGCAGATTCCAGTCCTAATAAAAGGGGGTCCCCAAGGTTGGGAGCTCCACTGTTGCTCCGCCCCCAATGTCCCCCTTGAGACAGAGCTGGGAGCAGAGTGCACTGTGGAGAAGAGATGGGGGATTGGTGGGAAAAGTTGTTTCCTGCATTTCCCCCTTCCTCCAGAGAAGTCCAGGGCGGGGCCGCAGTGAGGCTGCTCTGAATTGCCAAGAGAGGATGGAGAGGACTCAGGATTTTCGCTGCTACACGTGAGTAGTTCAGGACTGGCGTGGCCGTGAGGCTTTTCTTCCTAGCAGAGCTCTGCCCAAGGGGAGCAGCACAGCCAGGATGTAGCGGGGGGGGGGGGGGCCCAAAGGCGTTCACTGGAAGACAGCATCCAGCGCTCCCTGCCTCTCTGGGGAGCCCCACTGGCTTTCCAGAACCTCAGTACTCCTTCCGCAGAGACAGGAAGAGAGGCGATCCCGGAGCACCTTTGTGCCTCTGTGGCCTGCATCCCCCCCCCGCCGGGCTTCTGAGATTCTGAGACTCTTATTGTCTGTATGTTGTTGTCTGGTTTGGGTTTGCGTTTTGTACTGCAACGATTCAGCATCTAGACACATCCTGACGCTGTTTTCAGCCAGCCCCCCAAGCCTTCTGGATTCTGTGGTTGCCTGGTTTCTTTCTGCTCGGGGACGGGGCTCCTGCCGCCCCTTCTTGTAGGTCTTGTTTACCTCTAGGGGGTATTCTTTCATTGAAGACAGGATTCTGTAGCACACTCAGCTCCGTGCACACTGTGACGTCCTTTTCCTGGGGCTCCTCAGCTGCAGATCGCAGAGAGGCCCCGGCCCGAGAACGCCCCTGTCGGCGTCCAGTTGATATCAACCCCTCGGGGTGACTGAGGATCTGTTTCCACCCTTTGGGAGACCTGATTGATGAGGGAGAAGGGCCAGGAAGGACGAAGCTGAGGGGGGCAGTATAACAGTCAGGGAGAAAGTGCTTCCAGCTTCTGAATTTCGAAGGACCACTTCGAGAGCCAGATCCTGGACCCCGTCTGTAGCCGCTGCTCCAGGCTGGGGACACAACTCGTGGAGGTCTGGGGAGCACAGGGTCCCCATTTTCAGAGAAGCAGAACACAGGAGATTTCTCTTCCTGGAGCAACAGTTCTGAACTGGTTTTGGGTCATGGATCTCTCAGGAAATAAGGACCCAGGCCCCGCAGAATCCCAATAGAGACAGATAGGGAAGGAACCAATAGGGATTCTTACTGCCGTGTCCAATGTAGCCAAGACACAGACATGTTTGAGAACTTCACAGACTCACTGACTCGCAGCCCAAGGGCTGCTGGGAGTCTGGAGCCCAAGAAAAAGGTCGGATTGGAAATTTCATTGGAAGACAGCCCAAAGCCCTGATGACCAACTCTCTACCCCCCAGCCACGTGGAACGCAGGGGCCATCTGGGAGAGAGTGTGGAGAGAACTCCTCCCTTCCTCCCATAAATATTCAGTATTCTGGAATATCAGTATTTGAATACTGGAAATGCAAAGCAAAAGTTTGTCGTTTGCCAGGCATGTGGAACCTTCTCTGCCAGCCCTAGACTCTTGTCGTGGAGACAGGAGGCCAAGGCTGAGCCCCGGGGCTGTGGCTTTGTGCACAGCTCCTGCCACAGAGGATTCAGCAAGGCTGGAGAACAGGCTCTGATCCACCAGGATTTGTGAATTAGAAAGTAAATCTGGCAGCACTGACTCTGAGTTTGGCCTGTGGTAACAGGGGCCCCTTATGACCTCAAAGTGGGTGTCTTCGAGCTGATTTATCATGCAGGCTGTGGGGAGTTGCTGGCTCCCCTCTGCTGGCAGGGAACGGGTGGCTTCCTGGCATCAGGTTGGGTACGTTGCTTTCACAGTGGCAGGACACGTTCATGGACCCAGACCAAATCCCTCAGCAGGGTTACGGGTGGTGGCCTGAGCTCCGAGCTCTGTCAGCGCAAGCACCTGGCCAGAGGCATGGGGCCCAGCCCAGCCAGAGTGGGCACCACATAGGCAGCAAGATGGGGGGTCCGCAGGCCTAGCCCTGGCCTTTGGGGTTACACTCCCTGATTTACAGACAAGGGACCCAAGATCCTGAAAAGGCAGGGGAATTGGTGTTTATGAGGCAAAGGTGTGACTTCTGGGAGCCCTGGGTTTGAGGTCCAAAGCACCCGGATTCAAATCAGAGCCCTGTCACGAGCTTACAAGTTTGCCTCTTTTCACTTTTTAGGCCATTCCGAGCCCAAGTTTCCTTATGAAATGTCTAAAATGAGAATAATATAATGTATGGGATTTATATGAAAATTAAATGAGAGCACATGGGAGGCATTGAATCCTAGTGGAAATCCTGGCCATAATCTATCAAAAGCCCTTGCGCCATATTGTGTTTCTCCTCGCTCGTGTACCACTCACGCAGTGACACCTCTTCATAGCCACAGTCCGTTAATGATGGCCCAAAGTGAGGTTGATCGGATGTTGCCAGGACATTTCCCCGTGTCCTCACACTGAGAAGACCTGCCTCCATTTCTTTTGTTCCTACGTTACTCTAAACAGCATGACCCCAAAGGGCGCTTTCCATTCTCATTCCTTGGGCAAACCAGTTGGGGCCTATTTCTAGAATGTCCTTGGTTACTCTCAGGTACCTGCTGTTGGATCATTTTGATACCAAGGCAGACAGAGCAGAGCTGAGGGTTTCACATTTCTAACATCTGCATTATTTCTCTGAACTCGGAGCTCTCCATGACAGCTTCTTCCAGCCCTGTCCTATGGGTTTCCACCCGTCAGTTCTGTCTCTCACACACCCACTGGCACTGACTGAATCCAGCTCCAGATCTTGGCTCCTTGACTGTGCAAACATGCTCATGTCTGAGAGAATCTATAGTGCCCATTGAGGATGCTCTTTCCTCCTGCCATCCATGGCCTTCATCACCAGCAGTCCACCTTCCCAGAGAGAATTCCCAACACCAAGACATCTCTCCTCCCACAGCTCAAAGGAAACTCTCTTTCAGAAGCCCCATAGCACTTGTCTGTGTCTCTCATAGACCACTTACTCCTTTCTACTTTGAAGAATATTCACTCAATCTAATCCACCTGGCTTACTCCCTCTTCTCACAGATATCCTTGAAGACAAATTCCCCTGATTCATCCTTGTCGCCCCATGATACCAAACACAGTACCTTTCACATATTTTCAAATGAGTTAGTGAATTAAATAGATAGATTAAACCCTTTAAGTATGGAATAAAATGGTGGAACTAGCTTGAATTATTGAAAAGTTAGAATATGTCTGGAGTAACATAGTCCTATTATTTTCAAGTATATATCTTCAGCTAGGCTGATCCAGTCTTTCTTCATCCATATCTTTAGGGAACCCATTTCAATGAATAATTAAATTATTATTAGTATTCTATCAATTATTTATATGTACTTGGTGCTTCTGAAATAGTTCTCAGATCTTTGGAAAGAGATTCTTCTCCTCCTCTGTATTTTACTATTTCTACCTTGAGATTTTGTTCATTAAGTTATTGTTCATAACTTGTGCATAGATATATTTCAGCCCAGTTCCTGTCTGAAACCCAATCATCCGTCCTGGGAGATGCTCCATGAAAATAATATATTTTGTCATCTAATAATTTTAGGAGCTATTGTATCCTATCCCTTCCTCTTGAAGATTCCCAGCTACGAGCTTTCTGTAGGAGCACTGTATTGTCAGTATGCTTCAGCTTTAATTCAGTAGCCATTTCTTGGAGCCTCCAGTGGGTTTCCAGAACACATGCGAGGTGCTGGGAATATATAGGAGACTCTCCCTGACCCTGTCCTTAAGACATTACAAATCATAACAAGGCCGGGTGATGAGGGCAGTGGCAAAATGGTGGCAGCTCACAGAGATAATCCCCTCTATCATTGGAATCCACCACCCAGAGGGAGCAGGGTCACTTCGCAAGCCCACTCCCCCACTCTGTGCCAACTCCCCGATGGTGGGGGACAGAGAGAGGTCTCCCCTGAAGCCCAACTTCACTCTCCACCACCTTCCTCACACCCACCTCCTGCCACAGGCAAACTTTAAAGGATTTAACACCCTCCCACCCTTTCCACTGGGTGATTTTAAGTAAAATCACATGAAATTGCCAATAGTCAAGGATTTGGTGTCTAAAAATGGCACTTTCATATGTTTTAACTCAATGGTTCTTTCTCCCCGGCCTCTGTGACCTTCCTTTGGGGTAGGGGTCAAAGAGGAATTTGCATAGGAGGAAGCAAAAGGACTGTCCCGTTTGGGGTCCTGTCACTGCACTTCTCTTAATCCTTGAAGAAGAGTGTTTTCCACAGCTCTGATCTTGACCTGTGGTTACCTCTTAATACTCAGAGCTCATTCACTCATGATTACAACTGGCCACTTCCTAGAGAGACGACGGGGCACACCCCACCCTGTGTCCTGAGATACAGCCCTACGTATCTCACTTGCAGAGGGGAAAGGCCTGTGAGGACTGCATCCCACCTGTAATGGCCCCTCACCCCAGAACAGGAATGGGCACAGGAGTGTGGATGGACTTGTACAGCCTCTCCTGTTTCTTGTGACAAAGCTGTGGCCCTGTCCCTCCTCAGCCTGAAGGGCGCCATCTTCCTCTTCATATGACCAGAGCAACGACTGTCAGGCTGAGGGCAAATCTCTTGGCAAAGATGGAAAACTGAGGCACAGAGAAGTAAAACAGTCATCCAGCTGAGCGGCCAAGAGCCCTGCTCAAAGGCAAAGTTCAAGAACTTCAGCCTGGATTTTTTTAAAAACTGAAAACAAGAGAATGAGTTCCAAACCAGCTCTCTTGCTGGTAATGGTCTAATGATCACGTTATCGGGTGTCTCCTGCCTGCAAGGCAGTGTGTGGGGTCCCAGGGGACAAAGGGAGCCTGGGATGCTTCATCCGGGGTTGGGGGTGGGGGATGAGTCCCATAAGGAAGGAGCGAAATCATGTTGGATACATTAGGATGCATTTTTGGCTTCAATGACATGAGGACTAAAATACTTTCATATATGTCGTGGTCACGTTTTATGGCACAGAAGCCTTTTTGAAGATCTTACATAATTCAAGACAAACTTTCCCAGAGCAATAAATGTGAAGTCAGGAGATGTGTTCCAGGAGAGCCTAAATCTGTAATTACTATGTCGTCTTTTGGCTTTACTGCTGCGATTTCCCCCCTAGCATTATCTGTAATATTTTGCAGAGCTTTTCCCCATATTAACAGCATGTCAGAGTGCGTGCATGGGTTTCGCTGTGGAATTTTACCACATCTAACTTCCCTTGCACAGATTTCGATGTGGGGGAACTTTCTATCAGCCTCAGAATGAGCACCCCCATTGAGGGATCTTTTAGACGACAACAGATTATACCAGTGAAGATTAATACCAGCAAAATCGTCACCAAGATGTTAACCCAACTCTTGGATTCTTGTGAATACTAAGAAGGTTCACTGATTATACAGATCCTGAGAAAGGACTGCAGGCATTTCTGTGGCCTGGCACATGGTAAGAATAGAAATGGTTTCCTAGGACCTCCGCTGGTCTTGAAATTAGGCAATTCTTGATGATTTTTTTTTTAATTTTGGAGGATTCGTATTATTTTTTTAAAGATTTTATTTATTTTTTTGGCAGAGAGCGTGCGTGCAAGCAGGGGGAACGGCAGGCAGAGGGAGAAACAGGCTCCCCGCTGGGCAAGAATCCGGATGCGGGACTTGATCCCAGGACCCTGAGATCATGACCTGAGCCGAAGGCAGACACTTCACTGACTGAGCCACCCAGGCACCCCTTGGAGGATTCCTATTCATTCTAATCTTGTGTGTTGCATGAGACTGTCAGGTCAGTTCTGTTTTCTATCACATGGCTCAGATTGGCCCTGTGTATGGCGTGATAACGGAATGGGATCCCATGGGCCTGACCACCTAAGCTGAAAATCCTGAGCAGATTGAGGGGAAGTGGAGGGGACAGGGGAAGTGCTGCAGGGCAGGCTGGACCCAGAAGACAGCTGGTAGCAGTGAGTGGGCACCAAGTTTTCCACCCCAACTCTCCTGCCCTGCCGGGGCTCTTCTCTGCCATCTTGTAAATAGAAGGTCACTAGCGGCCTCCTCTACCCCCACAGGAAAATGCCCTGGGAAGGTACTCAGGTAGCTGGATCCCCTGATTAATTCTAGAGTAGTGGTTCTCCAAGTGTGGTCCCTGATCAACGACATCCACTGCACTTGGAGGTCTTATTGCCTCATAGCTTCTGGTCCAGTCCCACCAGGGAGGGCCCGAGCTTCTGTGCTCCATGCTGGTGGTCTGAGGACCACATGTTGAGTCGTAATGATGTAGGGTGCTGTTTCAGGCCATTTGCTTCCATACCTCTTGCCCCACTTACAAGTGCCTAAAAACCCACCCTTACTAGGTGGCAAGAGGAAAGGTCCAGCACAGCCCAGGTGAGAGTATCAGTGATGAATTCTTCCATGGGATGGAATGACTGACGAGTTGCAAAGAATTCTCCCTTCTGCTAGGGGGGAGTATGATGAGTGCCCCAACTCTGACCGGGGAGAAAGGACAGAGAAGGGAGTCTGGGGAAGCCAGAATTACTTGGAGGACTTGGCCTTGGCCGCTCTGCGTCGGACCGGACCGGCCCATCAGCATTGGCCTCCAGCTCGGGGCTCGGGTTCCCCCACTGCTTTTGTTATTTAATACATCTGACTTCATAGAAAGGAGCTTTGTTTAGGAGGGAGGGGGGAGCTAATGGAGGCATCAAGGTATGTGATATAGACCTTGCCCTCCGGGAACATGATGCAATTTTTAACTGTTTCCAGAACAAGACTTAAGCAGCCCAACGCCAGGCAGGGACTGCTGGGATTCGTTTTCAAGTTTCTGAAGTACTTTTTTATTCTGGTTAGAGAAGCCAAAAATCCCAGGGGAACATGCTTGGCTTCTGCAGAAGCCACAGGTCCTTTACGTGTCAGAATATATTCAGCTTCTTGGGGAAATGACACGCCAACGAATTTTCACATAGAATTCATCTTGGTGTGCCCACAAAGGCCAGCGGGCAATACGCAATCACTGTGCCTGGGATTACTGAGATTTCTTTTTCTTCCTTCAACATTCCTTTTCCTGTGGTTTTAATGATGTTTATACAATCAGACATTCAGTTTGGGAGGCCGCAGCGTCTCTGAACTGTTTCTATTGTGCATTGTATCGGTAGGGATAGAATAAGCTCATTATTCCCGTACAGTCAGGAGAGTGGGAAGTGATTAAACCTTTTGATAAGAAGATAAATGATAGGAAATCCAAGTGAAAGCCCGCACCGCCCGGAGTCAGAGTTTCCACACGGAGCTAGCACAAAGCCTTCCTTCTGTGCAGGGCGCCCTGGGCAGCCCCCTCCTTCCAGCTGTGGTCCCACATTGGCTGTGACACTCTTACAGACCCACACCTGGGGCCGCAGTGCTTCCGGAGAGCAGGACCCCAGGCGTGGTCCGGCCCCCAAGGTCGTGCTCCCCTGACACCTGTGTTCAGTGAGCGTCCCTGGTGCCCTACGCATCCAGATGCCCCAAACTGGGTCTTGCTGGCACAGCCCAGCATGCAAGAGCTCTTGGAAATAGCTGTCCGATGGATGGACTGGTTGGACAGATTCAGGGACAGATGAAATTTTATCAAGCTTGAGAGAGGCTGTCATGGAGGGCGTGGCCCTAGGTCAGACTTCTGCACTGACAGGTCATTGATAGACCCATTGATAGCTAAGTCCCTTAGGGCTCAGAGGTGTGAGGTTCCTCCTGGGGGAGCTCAAGGGAAGCCCACTGTTCTCAGGAATTTTGTGGGCACACAATGACTTATTTAAAAATGCATTGACCAGGGCACTGGGACGGCTCAGTCATTTCGGCATCCGACTCTGGGTCTCAGCGCAGGTCTTGATCTCAGGGTTGTGAGTTCAAGCCAGAGTTGGGATCCACGCTGGACATGGAGGCTACTTTTAAAAAAATAATAAATAGAAATTAAAAAATAAGTAAATACAATGAAATACAGTAAGATAAGAATGCATGGGCCATCGACAATTTGCCCACATCAGACCCCATAATGGATATTCTGTGCCCCTGGGCCCTCCAGCTCCCAGCTTCCTCTCCCTCCGTCCCGCATTGTGGCAGAGCAGAGGCTGCCCTTCTTCCGTCCTGGAGGTCAGTAGCCACGAAGCCCGGGGTCAGTAGGAGATGGTGGAAATACCTATCTGCTCACATCCGAGCCCACTCCCCACTGGGTCTGCATTTCAGGTCAAGCCTATGGCCATCAGAAATCCACTCCTGTCATTGAAACTTCTGAAGTTTTGTGGAGCAGGGAGACAGATTTTAAAAATCGAATTGGCATTCCTCTGGAAGGGGGGGGGCAGAGCTTCCCTTTTCTTTATATGCAAGTAAATAAACCAAACGAAAGAAAAACCCCAAACTTCGCATTAGTCACCCAATTTATGCACTTGTTGTCTTGTGTGATAAATGAACAGCTTTGTCACTTCCATGAGCCGTGTCCAGCTCTCTGCTCTCGGAATTAATTGGGACAGGTTGACAGAACTCCAGAGAACGTCCGAGAACACAGCTGACTCTATTGTCCGCTCTGCTCATATCTCGTTCCCGAGAACTCAACGGCGCTCCATAATCCCGCCCCAGGAGTTGAGCAAATTAAAGCTTTCGCTCGTGTCAGGCTAAATGAGAGCACCGATTATTATCTTGCACAATACTAATAAAATGAGGCCAGTGATTCCATTTGCTGTCTCATATATGAAATGATTTTGTTTACATGGGTTTATTTTTAGCCGGCCCTTTACCTTGGCGTGCAGGAAAAATTGAGTTTCTAGACGGCAAACTTCCCCTATTCATCGTGGCTGAGAAAATATAAAAAGAGGGACAGGGCGATAAACGAAAATTTCTGGCTTAGGAATCGAAAGATGGGCGTTCAAACCCTGGCTGTGCTATTTGCCTGCAGGCTCTGTGTCTGGAGCAGACACCTGGTGCGTTTGCCGGCCCGGCCCCCATGCCCCCGTCTTCAAGGAATAGCAGCTCTTTCCTGCCCAGGCACCAGGCTCTCCCAGGGGGCTGATCTCACAGCCCTGCCCTAGGGAGCACAGGGGCCAAGCCAGGACATTCGGAGTCATGACGAGTCGTTCCAGACTGGACATGCCAGGTCACTGTGAAATTCAAGCTGCAGCTTTTGCTGAAACCCACTGCAAGAGTCTCTTTTCATTTTGACTGGGGTTCCTCGGCGGGTAGATTACAGGGCTAAAGCTTCTTGTGGTTATTTGCCACTCACAGGAAGGCGAATGCATTGTCATGAGGGGGAGAAATGTATTTGGGAAAACATTAATTGAGCACCTGGATACAGCCATACCTGCACAACCAATGCCTGGACTTTTCAGATACTTGAGCTAGTAAATGTTCCTCCCTTTGTCTTTTTATTTTCCCTCATTTCTGCCTGTCCTTCCTCCCTCTCTCCCTCCCTCTCTCCCTCCCTTTGTTCCTTTTCTTTCCTCCCTCCCCTCCCTCCCTTCCTTCCTCCCTTCGTCCCTCCCTTCCTCCCTCCCTTCCTCCCTTCCTTCCTTCCTTCTTTCCATCCGTCCATCCATCTATCTCTGACTTGGTTTTTCTTCATTGGGACCAAAAGAACAGTCATCTCTCTGGCTTTAGTATATAATTGATGAAGGAAAATGAAACAGGATTCCTTTTATTGAACAGAATTGATGACTCAAGCAGACATTTTAGAGGCCACGGAGCACTTTGGAAAGTGCGCTCATTCTGGCTCCCGCACGAAATACTCAAGGACTGCAAAGAGGCAGTGCGTCTTCAAATCTTGCCAAGCCCTGCATCCCAGGAGCGGTGTCCTCGCTGTCATCACGGGCCATCTGAGTCGTCCAGCGGGGCTGGTGGATGGCCTGACTGTTCTCGCCAGGTGAGACCTCCGGAGGCTGCTTCTTCATCCTTGGCGCCCTGCCACCCCCAGAGAGCGGGTCCCCGGCTCCCTAAATGAGCTAAGCTCTGGTGGGGATACGGGTACAGGACGGTTTGCCTCTTTCTCACTGTTGACCCCACACATCCCTTGTGGGGACCACTTTTTACCCACCTCTGGGGTGATTACCTGAACACACTCCATGGCTTGTCCTGTCGTTTGCAGACAGTGAAAAGTCTTCCAGTCACTCCAAGTTTTGGGAATACTTTCATTTTCATAATTAAAATACACAGTCTGCCCTAACAGTGAAACTTGAACTTACCTCCAAAGTGAAATCCTCCCCGTCCTCTGGTCTGGGGTCTGGGGAGGGAGAAGGGAGAGAGGATGCTGGCGTCTTCCCCGGTCTCTCCCTGCCTGGTTCTTCTTCCTCCTCCCCTTCCTCACTTTGTGGGACTGCTGGTGGCTCCTTCCGGGCTTGGAAGAGGGTGCAGGGAGGAGAGGTAGGGTGCGAAAGGTAGTATTTGGTGGTATCGGGCCCCACGTCGTTGCCTCCTGCTTTGACGTGTTCCCGCCATGCTTCTTTCTGTTGTTTGTGTTGTTGTCGTTGTTGTGTGGGTGGCATTCTCATCTCCGGGAGGCTTCAGCTACACTGGGCACAGCTTCCCCCTTTCATCCCCTGACCATACAGCAATCTGCTCACCCCGTGGGGTCCCCTTCCTCTCCAGATGTCCCAGAGGGGCCAGGTCTAAGGCCCTGCCAAGCCCCTTCCCTCCCTGGGGTCCCATGTTGAATCCGTGGGAGACTGCCTTTGGGCACATGCAGTCGGCCCCTCTCCTTCTCTGCTCTGACCCCACACCCCCCTGCAAGCCTCTTCCTCTGGACTTATTGAGGTGTGAGTCTGACCCGACCTCTGTCCCCAACATACCCCAGGGGATGCAGGTCAGACTCTGCAGGGGATTCTTTGGAAGCCTGTCCCAGCTGCATTGAAAAGAGGCAAGTCTTGCCTCTCTGTGTTGACCCCAGAGTAGGAGGGAGGACCTGTGGGGCTCTGCGTGCCCTCGCCTGTCTTGAAAGAAAGTCTGGAAGCTTCCTAACCTCCACCCTCTGGGATCCTCCAGGTAGATTTTGGTGATAAGACAGATCTTCACGGTGGCCTGCCTGCCTGAGTGGTCTAGCCCCCCGCTTTGAAGTGGGGCTTTCTCTCGTGTTCACAGATAATTCTCAGCTTCTAGAGTTTTAACCAAGACCGAGTCATACCGAGTCCCATTTTAGCATCCTACTCCCTGCCTTGAGGTCCCTGTCAGAACTTTCTGGCTCGACTTCCCACTGCAAGTGGGATCTCTTGGTAAAGGGGTCTCTCATCCCATCTTNCCCCCCCCCCGCCCACCAAAGCATCTTTCTGTCCAGGAGCAAATAGGTCGGGACCACACACAATGGCCACAGTAGTGACAGTCGCTTACCTTTCCAGGGAGTATTCGCTCAAGACGCCTTACTGCTGGGCTCATTTGGGAGGATTTCAGTCCCACGCGACGGGACCTTGCAACCACTCCTCCAGGTAAATGGCGTCATTATTGAGATTCTGACATAAATTACTGGTCTCGACACCTTTGTGAGTTAGACTCTGAAAAGGAGACCCCGGGAGGTTAAGTAGCTCGCCCGAGGTCACGTGGCAGGACTGTGGCAAGAACTCAAGGAGTGTGACCCCCTGTCCATGACTCTGGCCTGGAGACCTCGAGAGCTCCTTCCTCAAGCTCATTATCATCTGTTCAGATCCCTTCTCCCGTTTTGCACCAAGCCGCCAAGATGTCTTTGGATTCATATTAAACAGAATGCAAACATTTCCAGAATTCATTTCCATTTCCATTTCCAGCTCTGAGGAGGTGTTACCTTCCGAGTCCTCCGCTGATCATTTTTCCTCCAGCAGCAATAATTGTTTTTGAAGAACTTGACACACATTTCGCTGGGGCTCGGTGCTACCGAGCGGGCAGGGAGCGGCGAGGAACGGAATTCCAAGAGCCAGATTTGCACTGCGCTGTGCCCTGGGAGGGAGCCCAGCGCCCCGCGCCCATTAACAATAATGATAGGTGTGCGCTAAGCTCTTCTTCGTTGCCAGAAATATATTTCCTCCTTTGGGGATCTGTTCTGATCCTTGGCCCTTCTATGCACACAGCCGTCAAGGCATTTGCTCTGTAATTTACAAAAGATGTGTGTTGCAGCTGGGCGCCTCAGAAAATTTTAAATAATTTAAAAGCATTCAACACCATCTTTAAATTAAAGCTCCCCAAATCCCTTGCCTGACGAGTATAATTAAACTCAGACCCACACAGGTGAGTCTTTCAATGCATCCTAGGGATCCGGAAGGCCCAGGCTTGGTCTGAGGCGGGAGCAAGTCCACGGATGGGAGGGAGGGGATCTTCACCCAGAAGGTAACACAGGCCTGCTCAGCGCCAATCATGGGTTTGGCGATAAAGCTTGGCTGAGCACCCTTATGCCAAGATGTTCTCCATGCTCCCCAGACATCATCTTATTTAAATACTGCACTCGTCGGGGAGGATGGCTTTTGCTGCTCATTCACCGCCCCGGCCAGCAAGGTCAGGGCTGGCCTGACCTTGGGATCCTCAGTGGGGTGCCGTGTAGAGTCCTTGAGGTTGGGACCAGAATCACCCGCTGAAACCATAGCAACGACATTTCCCATTTAACCTTAGATTTCTATTTTTCCAGACAGTGATTTTTTTTTTTTTAGACCTGAGGCCCTAGACCATCGGGCACCGTGAAAAGCAGCAGTTTGGGAACGAGAGGGACCCAGCTTCGAAGCATGGGCCTCCTATGCCCTGGTGAGTGGCCCTCGCAAGTCATGCTACCTTTCAGTTTCAGGTTGATCATCGGTGAGGGGTCAGCAGATAATGGTGTTGGGTTCGCAGTAGCCGTCGACCATGAAGCAGAGCTGGGCACTGGTTCATGTTGCCAGGGTTGGCCTGCCTCCGTGTTGCAGGCTGGTTGAGTAGGTCCCCAAGGGGTGCGGTCTTTGGCACAGTTCCCCAGGCAGGCAGATCGACCCAGCCTGCCCCTGATTCCCAAACCCGAAAGCAAGGGCACATCCATGCACTCCCAGGCAAATATGCCTTGTGCCCCAAGATCCTCGGGTCAGGATTCTAGAGGAACAAAATCACTCCATTCATTCATTCATTTGTTTCTGTAAATTCATTTATGTAAATTTATTTATGTGAATTACTCATTCATTTATTTAAAGATACTTAATCATTTGACACGGGGAGAGAGAGAGAGAGAGTGCACAAGCAGGGGGAGCAGAAGAGGGAGAGGGAGAAGCAGGCTCCCCACTGAGCAGGGAGCCCAGTGTGCGACTCCATCCCGGGATCCTGGGATCATGACCTGAGCTGAAGGCAGATGCTTAGCTGACTGGGCCACCCAGGAGTCCCTATTTATTTATTTATTTATTTATTTATTTAAAAGATTTTTATTTTTGAGCAATCTTCTACTCCCAACGTGGGGCTCAAACTCACAACCCCAAGATCAAGAGTCACATGCTCTACCGACTGAGTCAGCCAGACACCCAATCACTCAAATTAGGGTACAAAGAAAAAGATGACCTTAGGATCTGAATGATCCAGAGAATGGGTGGGTTTAACTCTGTGCCTGCTGGGACTGGAGGCCCCCACTCCAGGGCCCCCTAGAGATGCACAAATAGATATAGTATCAGTTTACATATATATTGTAGACAATAATACTATATTATCATAATTCATTATAAAATGTATACTAGTATTATATGTATAATATATAATTATATTTAATAATATATATAAATATACATAAATTTCATTAAACACTTTCATATTGATTACATATTGACATGAAAATATTTTGGGTTAATATATTTCTTAAAATTAATTGTATTGGCTTCTTTCAAATTTTTTTAAGTGCGGCTTCTAGAAAATTAAAAATTGCGTATGTTGCTTACTGCCCTCGAGGTGAGTTTTGTTTCTTGCAAGGGGTAGGTGCCTAGCAGGCTCATCTCAAACAAGGGTTTTATTCTCTGGATCCACATGTCATTACTCTGAAGTCTCAGAATCCAAACCCCAGGGCGGCCGCAGCTCAAGACTGGATCAGGAAAGTGTTCCTGGGTCCTCAGTGGCCGCCAGGCCCCCAGCAGTGGGGTCAGAAGTGGCCTTCATCCTACAAGCACCTCCTGTTCCTGGGCCTTCCCTCTCCTCTTCCAGCCAATGCGGAGCCTCTCTGGATTTCCTGTTAAATTCATGAGAGAAAGGGGATCAAACCAGCCTTGGTAATGCATCTTCTCCCTCAGCTCCCTTTGTGGATTCCAACAGCACCCAACCCTTGTTGGGATTCTGGAGGCCCAGGTGAGGCATTCACAGAGTGAGAGGAAATCTTGTCGCCGGGGAGAGAGAGCCCTTGTGCCGGGCTGAGTTTTATTCCCCCCACATTTATACGTTGACGTCCTCAGAATGTAGACAGAGGGCTTTTAAAGAGGTGATTAAATTAAACCAAGGTCATGAGCTGGGCCCCAATCCAGCAGGACCGGTGACGTTACAAGAAGAGGAGATGAGAAAACAGACACAGACAGAGGGAAGACCAGGTAGAAGACCGCCGTTTACAAGCCAAGGAGAAAGGCCTCCAAAGATGCCAGCACTGCTGATATTTTGACCTCAGACCTGTTGTTTCCCAAGTCATGAGGAAATAAATTTCTGTTTTTCAAGACAGGTGGTTTGCAGTACTTTTTTGTGGCATCCCCAGCAAGCTAATACAGCCCCTAAAATGGACTTGCCCTGGGCCCGATGGCTCTGCCTGCTCAGCCTGCCTGGGCTGCCATCTTATGATTGGTGAAGGCGGCCAGGGAAATCACAGGACGGGAAGTCAGTCATCCGGCTGTGCCTTCCTCCCCCAAGCCGTGCTGGAAGCACAGGCCAAGCTGGGACCTCCCCCCCTCCCCCGCCCTCACTGTGGTGCTGCCCCAGCTAGCCGCTCCTTTCTGCTCTGTTAGCTCCTGGAGGACAAGGTCCGGTTTCCACACCTGCTGTTTACACTCTGCTTCCCTCCCGAGTTGGCAGTAAGGATACGAGGACTCGCCCTGGCTTCTCAGCAGCTGAGAGGCAGCCATTTTTGCTTTGACAGTCACAGGCCTGGGCCGCTACCCGCTCTTTGTGGAACAGGCCCCAGAAGAGCTGGTGGCAAGGACACCGAGGGCCAAGAGAAAGCCTAGTCGTCATCGGAGGCCTTGAAACTTTTAAAGTGACTCAGCAGAGCTGTGTACACAAAACTTTATCGATTATGCATCATAAATAAGTCATTTAAATGCACAATGTACTAATTGAATATTACTCTAATTCATAGCAGTATGAAGTAATTATGAACCCCACCCCATCCTTCTTCGAAATGCAGAGGCCAGCAGAATGGACTGTCCTTGAGAGGCCTTGCTGTTGGGGAAAGATGCCCAAAGTATATTAATAGGAGGCACTAGAGACATGAGGATCGCTGGGGTGCTTTCATACATTTCTCGATCTGTCTTTGCCCATCCCGCTCTGATGGGAGAAATCTTGCATCTGCAGCAGCCCTCGTCCACTCCTCTCTGCTGGGCCCTTGAGTCCAAGGAAGGGCCAGCTCTTTGGCTCCTAACAGCCTGTGACAGACACCCCTCCCCAGTACGGGCCTCCGAAGGGCACGCCTGGGCCTCGGACCCAGCACCATCCCCCAGAAGGTCCCCACCTTCACCTCCGAAACCCGGGGCACATCCAGAACCAAGAGCCCTAGGTTGTCCTGACGTGTGCCTGATGTCTTGTTCAATTGAAAGAAAACTCTGTAAAAGAAAAAAGAGTACAGAGGAATGCAGTTTGTAACAAGGGAGCATCGAGATGCTTATAAATTAGATTCACTTACAGTGGCCATCCCCCAGGGGTGAGATCACTGGTTACCTGTCCGTGTGCTGCTCTGGGTTTTGGTCCCAGCACATGTTCATTTCCTAATGATAATAAACCAGAGACCAAGCCTACAAACGTCTCCTTTCTGCCCTTGAATCAGATGCCCCGCACCATGGTGGTAGCTGTCCCATCCGTCCAGACTGCACAAAGTCCGGATGGCGTCCAAGCCACGTGACCAGCTGACAGCCCAGCTCATCTCTCGGAGTCTGGTTGCCAAATAGGCCTGTGGGCTGGAGAGAGTGCCTGTAGGAGGGAGAATCCAAAATGCATCCTCTGGCAAGGGAGAGGCCCCTGGGCAGAGCCGGCTGGGAAGCTCAGCCTTGGCCATCAGTCTCAGCCCAGATTTCTCTGCTTTGTCTGACCTGTCTCACTCTGTGAGGTTTGCTCCTCAAGGCCAGATGGTGTCAAGGAGCTGGTTTCCCCGAGAGCACCACAAAGCTGTCTCTAAGGGGAGGATAGCTGTAGCTCTCTCCCTGCAAAAAGCACAGCCAAGCAGCCTGCTGTCCCTGCACCCCACCCCACCCCGTCCTGGAAGCCACCAACTCCCCTTCCTCCCACGGTCTTGTCCATTTGACGAGGGAAGGAGGAGGGAACGAGGGAATCAACAGTCAGCATTTGCCAACCATGAGCCAAGGACTCTGCATAAAATAATCTAGTTCGATTGTCATGAGAACTCGGGGAGATTGGGGTGCTAATCTGCTGTTATCAAGGAGGAAGCTAGAGCCAAAGAGAGAAGAAATAAGTTAATTACCACCATGCAGCCAGTGAATGAGACAGTCAAGATCTGAATCCTGGTTTTCTGACTTTGCAGCTTTACTTCTGGTGCATCAATGAATTCTAAGACTCCATGTCTGTTCTTTTTTTCTAAGATGTATTCTGTGATCTGAGAGGCTCTTTTGCCTGGCCTTGCAATAGGTGAAGATACAGAAATCTAGATGTGTATGGTCCCTGGAGCATCATCCTGTAAGGAGAACAGCAGGGTGCCGACTCTCGGGCTAGAGAATTATGGCTAAAGCAGGTCTTGTGGCTCTGACTAGACAGGGACCCCCCTGCGTGTAGAAAGTGTCATCCCCCCTGAGCTGACCCTCCCTTCCAGGTCTCTCCCACTATGGCATCTAGCACCGCTATTCCCACCCTAATTATTCCTTTAAAGAGCGTTGAACCAGAGTTAAAACAAAATAGTGAACAGATGAGGCTTTAATTTGCTCTTATTTTTTATTGACTGTATTCCCTATGCTGTAGCTTTTATCCCAGTGGCTTCTTCAGTCCATAGTTAGAAGCTTGCACCTTCCACTCCCCTTCACCCATTTTGTCCATTCCTCTGCCCCAACCGGCAACCATCAGTGTGTTCTCTGCCTTTATGGGTCTGTTTCTGCTTTTTTGTTTGTTTATTCGTTTGTGGTTTTTGTTTTTAGATCTCACATAGGAGTGGAATCATACGGTATTTGTCTTTCTCTGTTTGACTTATTTCGAGTAGCATAATACCCTCTAAGTTCAGTCATGTTATCCCAATGGCACAATCTCATTCTCGTTGATGGTCAAGTAATATTCCATTATAAACATATACCACATCTTCTTTATCCATTCATCTATCAATGGACACTTGAGTTGCTTCCACATCTTGGCCTCCTGGCCATTGTAAACAATACTGCAATAAGATGAGCCTTTTATTCTATACCCGGCTGTGAATCCTACATGGGATGTGTCTTTTAGAATCACATAAAATGTACATCACCACTGTGGTGCATTTCATAATGTGACTTGTTCTTTCAGCATAGTTTAGCAAGTTCTTATACATCCGGCTATCTAGGTAATGTTTTTACATAGCCACTTGTGACAGTTCTGTTCTGCTGGGGGTAGCTGAGAGAGGAAGGGAAGGCAAGGAAAACCAAATACTCTGAAGAGAAGTGGCCCAGAAAAACGGACCCCTCTAAAGACGTTAGAGCGATCACTGAGGGCAGAGTTTACTGGATCCCCTTCCTTTCTCCATCATCTGTATGATTTGTGTCCTTACGACAGATTGCTGAGCCATTATTTATTTGATATTTTAATTTTACTTGGCAAACCTTCTATTTCAGCCTCATCTCAGGCAATAATATCCATGAAATGGCATACCAGATATATCTTTTTCCGAAACACCCTTAGATTAGGACATGACAATTTAAATGAAAAGTATTTGTCGGGGCACCTGGCTGGCTTCTGTCGGTGGAGCATGTGAGTCTTGATCTTGGGGTTGTGAGTTTGAGCCCCATACTGGGTGTAGAGATTGCTTAAAAATAATATCTTTAAAAAAAAGCATTTGCGTAGCACATAGAAATCATCTGAAGGGCCACACTTTGGTGATTAAGGCCACAGGGACCAAGAACTGTCATCTTCTTCTGCATGGCACTGTCTGTGCTCAGAGCTCTGAGAGCTGCAGGCTGCCAGTGCCCCCTACCCCTCCCCGGTGTTGGTTGGGACCAGCGTTTCCTATACAGAGCGCAGCAGCTGCTTGAAGAACAGTCCCGGTATTTTCACCCCCGAAGTAGGATACACGGTTTGGTCCCAAGAGAGGATCTTTAGAACCAAGACAGTTCCAGAAAATATATAGACTGAGCTTGTTGTCATCTGGGTTTCTAAGGGAGGGGAGGTGGGACTCTTCTCCTGCCCTGTCCGGGGACTGGGGACAGCTTGTGCCCTTTGCTGCCTCGCTGGGGTTTCATGAGCTGGCTTTAAAGGGGCTAGACATTTTCACAGACTTTAATTCTTTGTATCTTATTACTTAATGCCCTGAGGGTCTTTCAGGAGTGTGCACTGCTGTGGTCAAAACTGACTGTGGAGAGAGAGAGAGAGAGAGAGAGAGAGAGAGAGAGAGAGAGAGAGAGGAGGGTGACGGAGAAGAAGCAGCTGAGTTGAGGGGTGGGGAACCAGGGGGCTCACCCTGAGAAGGAAAATAACGTGAAAGCCCAGGAATCCCTTGTGCTCTCCCTCAGGAGAGAAGGGGGACAGCAGAGAAAATACAAGTGCTCCCACTAGGGTGAGGGGGTCTTTATAATCTTTACAGAGTGAATGACTTACCCTGTGATTTTCCTGCCTCGATCACCGCAGGGCATCTTCTTTGTATGCATTGGGCACATGGGACTCCTGATTGCAAGTGACAGAAGAGCCAGCCCCGATTGTCCTCAGCACACGCCAAAGGCACTGACTCATGTAGGCTGCCAGGCGCCGGGTAGGACTGATTTCGGGAATGGCTGAGTGTGAACCTCAGCGTGTTCAGGACCCATTTCCTCTTCACTAGGGAGTTCTGTTTCTTCTGTCATCTTTAAGTGGGCTTCTGTCTTGACTTTAGATGGTTCTAGAATGGCGGCAGTACCTCCGTCTCCGGTTTCCAGGATACAGTCAGCTGCCACTCATTGGCCTTCAGCTTTTTGGCAGATCAAGTGTAGCAGGAAAGGTTAAAGGCCACTTCCACCATGTTCAGACCTCACTTGAACTGCGACAGAGAAAAACCGAAGGGCAATGACCAGGCACTGAACTTGGTTTAGGAATACCTCTCTGATGGTGTCTGCACCCGATGTACAAAATAATTTATGGATTTGCCATCATCAAATTGGGACCTGGCCTACCAGACTTCTCCATTAAAATGATGGAGAAAGTATTTTTTTTAAGACAGCAATAAACCTGTCCTTGGCAGTGATGGAGATATTTAGAGAAGCCCTCTGGGCCAGACGCACTGTGGCCAGTCAGGTCCCTGGTGAACCCTTGTCTCTTCTCCACATGGTTTCTCCCACTGGCTCATCCTCTCCAGCCCCCTGCCTTAACAAGTTTCCCCTTCAGACTTTCTACTTGAGTTCCCCATTTTAGCTGACAAAGTAACCCAAGGATGTAGGCCACATAGGAAACCAGAGGGACTTGGGTTAGACTTTCCTGACCAAGAATACAGAATAACTCAAACTTACCACTAGACACTGACCTTTGTTTCCTCCTAGGACCCTTAAAATAAAATCGATATTCTTCATGTATCTGTCTGGAGGAAGGGTCTCAGACAACGTCACAGGGTCACCTTTTGCTTTGAGATGTGATCACGTCTCAGTCCATCTGAGAGGGGCTCCTGCTTGCCCCTGCCCCTCCCGCCTGGCTCAGCCCCCTCTAATGTGAGCCAGATGCTGACTTAGCCAGGAGAACAAAGGCTTTGCTGCCATTACCTTGGAAAAGGACAAATGAAAGCTGATTTGAGTCCCTCGGATTTACCAAGAGCTTTCACTTTTCATACTTGGTCTCGTCAGATTGCCTAATAACCTTACTGGTCATTGCTGCATTCCCACACCCACCTCCAAGCACAGTGGCTGAAAACACCAACGACCATTTTGTGAACTATGTGGGCTTGCAACTTGGGATGTGCTCTGTTGGGGAAGGCTCATCTTGGCTCCATGAAGGGTAAGCAGAGGCAACTGGACAGGTGGGCTTCTCCAGGGCCCCTTGGGATTTCCTAGAGCATGGTGGCTGGATTCTAAGAGCGAGCATCCCAAGACAAGACGAGAAAACTTGTGGTTTTTGTAAGACCTGGCATAGCAAAATTTGTATCAAATTCTACTGGTCATGGGGGGAGTGGCAAAAAATTTGGGGGCCATGGTTACTTTTTTTTTTTAAGATTTACTTATTTATTTTAGAGAGAGAGAAAGGGTGAGCACAAGCTGAGGGAGGAGCAGAAGGGGAAGGAGTGGGAGAGGGAAAGAACCTCAAGGAGACTCAGTGCTGAGTGTGGAGCCAGATGTGGGGCTGGATCTCATGACCCTGAGACCATGACTTGAGCTGAAACCAAGAGTCGGACACTCAACAGACTGATCCATCCAGGTGCTGTGGTTGGGGGGAGGGAGCAGGGGCATATTTTAAAATTGGCAAATTGAGATGAGAACATTGAAGCTCTAAGAACTTTCGTGACTTGCGTGAGATTGCTTTAGTAGGCACCTTTTGACACCTGTCTAATTTATTATCCTTCTCACAGATTTGCTCTTTATCTGTGGGGTGGTCCCTGAAGCCCTTCATACTCCAGAACTAGGTACCAAAGGATTTCCACTATCTGTGTCTCTAGGGCTCCTGGAGTTTTGCAGTGCCACTTTGTGAAAGTCCCACTGTGACTTGCTCCCGGGATTTCTGTCTGGGGATGAGACAGCCTGAGACTGTGATAGGCTGGGGTTTATATTCCTGGGGTACTGTGTTGAGGTCAGGGGATCTGGAGCTGGGGGCACCACTCATACATGGTAGACATAGGGGAAGTTATTTCTTTACCCTGGGTGTCAGTCTCCAGTAAATAAGGAAGGTTAATGGTGTTAATAATTGGCGTTTTAGGGTCACCTGGGGGCTCAGTTGTTAAGCGTCTGCCTTCAGCTCAGGTCATGATTCCAGGGTCCTGGGATCGAGGCCCGCATCGGGCTCCCTGATTAGTGGGAAGCCTGCTTCTCCCTCTCCTACTGGCCCTGCTTGTGTTCTCTCTGTGTGTCTGTTAAATAAATAAACAAAATCGTTTTTTAAAAATTGGCATTCTTGTAGCTCAAGACAAGGCTGGAATGTCCAAATGTGGTCTCCTAAAGCACTTTCAATGTCTCATCTCCTGGTATTTTGAGTCCTGTGTTAGCTCTGCCAAAAGACTGAGAATGGGTAAAAGGCGGCTCAGTTTGAGATTGATTCACATTCTGAAGCCACTGACTGTCTGCTCCAGAGTAGGATGGCTGAGGCCCAGCTCCTGAGAGCACTGAGATACCCCAGCAATGGGTCAGTAGGGCCACTGGAAAGTTCCACACGGCTACTCTTACCTCGCAGGGCTGTTGCCTGGGCCAAAGGGAATCATGGTGGCAGAGGAACTTAGCAACCATGGGACCGTTTGTGACATTGGTTTTGCTCTCATTGCTATATTCCAGTGGTTCTCAAGTGCGGTCACTGCCCCCAGGGGACACTTGGCAATGTCTGGAGAGCTTTTTGCTTTTCACGAGTGGGGAGGGGGTGCCACTTGGGATCTAGGGAGCAGAGGCCAGGGATGCTGCTAAACATCCTAGAGTGCACAGAAGAGCCCCAAACTCTCCCCAGTGAAGAGTCATCCAGCCCCAAATATCACTAGTATCAGCTCCTGTGGGACACTTATGCTCTGTCTCAGTTTCCACCGAAGTGTGAGTGTGCACCTAGACATCCCACGCCACCCGGACAGCTTGAGTGTGCATGCAGTACAGGATTGTGTGTTCGTGCGTGTGCCAGAGGGGATTGTAACGCTGTAGGAGATCTCTAATGCAACAATATCCCAGTTCTTCAGTTTTGCATCTGCAGGGCTAATGTACCATGTGTAACAGTAAGAGTTGCAACAATGGGTGTCTGAAGAGTAGAGAGTAAGCAGATGTCATTATAGGTGGCTAAGAGAGAATGCTATTCTAGAAATGGAATGTTCTGCAAAAAAAAAATTGCCAAGGAAAGTATTTTTCAAACTTTTTTGGACTATAACCTTCAGAAAAACAATCGGCTAGCCCAGCCCTATACACCTATCAATACATATAATTCAAACAAAGCTTTCATGTAGCAAATGCCCTTCTTACATCCAGTGCTCTTGGGTATTTTCTTTTCTATTTTATTTTGCGAAAATGCTGCCATCCACTAAATTCATTGCATGACTCACCAATGACTCTGACCCGCAGTTTGAAAATGGTGATGGGGGTGTGGGGAGCACTGCCTGGGTGGCTCAGTTGGTTAAGCATCTGCCTTCAGTTCAGATCATGGTCCCAGGACCCTGGGATCAGGCCCTGTATCAGGCTCCCTGCTCAGCAGGGTGTCTGCTTCTTTCTTGCCTTCTGCTTCCTCCCCTGCTCATGCTCTGTCTCTGTCTCACTCACACTCTCTCTCAAATAATTAAATGGAATGTTTTTGGTTTTTTTTTTAAGATTATTTATTTATTTATTTGACAAAGAGAGAGAGAGCACATAAGCAAGCAGAGCGGCAGGGACAGGGAGAAGAAGGCTCCCCACTGAGCAGGGAGCCTGATATGGGGCTTGACCCGGGGACCCCAGGATCATGACCCGAGCCGAAGGCAGATGCTCAGCCGACTGAGCCACCCAGATGCCCCTAATTAAATGGAATCTAAAAAAAGAAAAGAAAAGAAAAAAATGGAAGAAGAAAGAAAATGATGATGATGATGCAGAAGCCCTAGGGTACAAGGCTGGCCCATGAGAAGTGGGTGTAGGTGGGGAACAGAAGTCAGGCCACTGGACTTGACAGAGTCGGCAACTGCCAGGCTCGGGTACGACCTGATGCTTCACAGTCTCCAAGTCCTCAGACCTTCTAGGCCCGTGCCATCAGGAAGGTTGTCATGCAGGAGCTCAAGTCCTCAGTGAGTACAGGGAGTCGCTGGGATGGCCATGGGGTGCTGACAGGGGGAGGGAGCATGGGCAAATGGAGAAAACCACAGAGGGAGGGTTTGCTCCGAGTGAGGACATATTGGTGGCAGAGAAGAAACGCAGTCGTCCTTCCAGACCCGTGGACTCATGGCTCCAGAAGGTGTCCTGCTCACAGCACAGAGGCTCGGCACAGGTGGAAAATCCTCGTTGCTGAGTTTGTTCTTTTGACAGGTGTGTATTCAACACCAACTAATATGCGGTCCAGACACTTCTGCGTCCTGTCTTGTTCCTCCTAGGAGCATCCAAGTCCAGCTAAAACTCGATGCTGAGGGATTCACAGGTGCAGCTGGGGCACTGATAACATTCTCTTCTTTCTCTCACGCTTAACCTTCCACGCCAACAATGCAACAAGCCAAATGCAAGAAAGCAATTAAAATGGAAAAATCTGAGCTTGTTACGGGGGACTGGAAGATGGTTCTTGATCCCATTATAACATAGATTTTAAGGCAAGATTGTATGACTCCGATTAGCTCGAATGCCTGCAAGAGCGCCGGGAATAAGCAAGGAGCCAAGCCACAGTCTAATGACGAAGGACTCGGGTCATTGGACTCCAATTACGGCTTCAGGCATAATGGCCCTGCTTCGAGCCCTTGGGGAGAAGCCTGGGTTTGAAAAGATCACAGTTTATTTACCTCTTTCTGGCTCAATATCCATCTGTAGTTCTGAAAGGGCAAGACACGCTCTCTCTCCGTAGACGTTGGCAGGGTCTGGAGTCTGCGGGACCCATGTGTACCTTCTGGCTCGGGTGCTCACCAGCTTCCAACCTAGATGTCCATTTTCCATTTTAATACAGGGATCTGTGATCTTTAAAGAAGATCCCGAGGAAATAAGAACCCGAGGACCAGGTTCAAAGCCAGTCCCTAAGAATTGTCTTTCTTTTGCCCTCTTTCCTTTGCTCCTCCCTCCCGATGATAGTTGCCTCATTATCCTCCAGTCTTCACCCCTGTCTTCGTACCTTTTGCCATGGGACTTTGATGTTCCTTCCAGGAGAGGCAAGAATGTATTTTTCTGTCCCACTGATTGTGGGCTCTCTTACTGGATTTGGGCCTGGTCATGGGAGTGGTTTCAGCCACTGGGATATTATTGGCAGCTATAACATGACCGAAGGCTTGCAATGTGTCTGGACAGGGGAGCTCATCCGCTTACGTTCCTGCTTTTTACTGTGAAAGCCACAGTCCTCACAAAGCTGCTGGGCCAAGATGGAAAAGCAAGCTGGCGTGAAGACCTCACCCCAGCCAGCCGCTTGGGGTCCAGGTGAGCTGAGCCCTCCCTGCCTGGATCAGCTTGACTGCAGCTGATCATCAGATGCACCAGGGAGAAGTAAATTCTGACGTGCATATGCTCCTAAGTTGACGTTGCATTCCTGGAGCAATAGCTAGTGGCTAACTACCCCAGGTTCCACACTCCATAATAAATTCCACATCTCTGAAGCAGGCTGTTTCAAGCAGCAGCAGAACTGAGTGGATCAGGGGCACATAGAAGGCACTAGAACTTTGTTCTCTTGCTAACCCCTAAAAACATGTTACGGTGTCCCGGGCTGAAACTCCCTCTCCACCTTTATTTGCAGGTTGGTGGGGGGGGGGCTCTTTGGAGGTGGCACTACTTCCCTCAAGGTCATAATGTCAAAATTAACCATTTCTCTGAGCAGGGCCAAACTACCACTGATAGGAAAGAGAAGCGTGCTCTGTAGGCAGCCAGATTGTATTGATTTCAGAAGGACGCCAATCCTTCTCCGGTGATCGGTGATCCTAAGGTGCCTGGAGCCATCAATGGCTCCCAGTGGTGCATGGGGACAGAGAGCCCCCCTCCCTACTCTGCAGCCAGCAAAGGAAGGCAAAAGAAAAGAGGTGCTGTCTCACACACAGACTCCAGGAGACGGCACTCCCTGTGGCCCTGAGGACATGTCTCCCAGGAGTGGGTTGCATCCCAACAGAAGAAGCAGAGCATGGGGAGAAGCTACAGAACAGTCCTGGAGGCTGGTTGGGAGACCTCGGGCCCCTGAGTGGGTGGGGTGGTTTGCACTCTGAGTGTCAGGTTCCGGTGGTGTGACTGAGGAACAGACTTGTCACCCTGCGGTGCCTAGCCAGCCCCATAGGATCTGTCTCTTCCTAACTCTCCCAGGAGCACAGCGGAAACCACAGCCCTTCCAGGCAGGAACACAGCACCCCTTCTGCGGGACACCCCGGGCTATATTCCTCTTCACCCCCAGTCTTGTGTAAGGCAGGGAACAATGTTAGTTAAATAAAGCCATTTCTTCCGGCTCATCCACTGTGTCTGCTGTAGGATACCTTCCCGAACCTCCAGGAAAGGGTCCTGTGGAGTTCAGAGCCCGCTCCCCCTGGGGAGGATGGGCGGGGCGGTTCTTCCCAAGAGGAAACACCTGTTTCCGGGTCACCTGGCAGCGCCGGCCCTGCTGCGGTGGAGAGCGCTCAAAGGAGCTGATTGCAGACTGTGGACAAGCCCTCAAGCCCGGGGGACCCTGCGGCGTATTTCTGGGCTTCTCCAGGCCCCCACGAGGTAATGCGGGACACCCCCCGTGGGACAGCAAGAAGGCCGGGTCCCGACACACGGGGTTCCCTTTCTATCCTCTTTCAAAAGCAAAAATCATTTTCAGCTTTTGATTTTGTGCTGAGAACTCCCACCCCTGCGTTTCCTCGTCTTCTCTGTCCTCTGCATTTACGACGCTCAGGATAGATCCAAGTTTTGTGGGGCCCGGTGCTTCCGCAGTTTGGGGGGGGGACTGTTTTATGAAAAAACAAACATAAAATCACAATACGGGTTTCCATGTAACAGTGAATTGCTATTGAGTGTGAGAGTGGAAGGGGCTGGAGGAAGCACCAGGTCCTGAAGCCTGAGCTTTACTAGCTTCAGGGTACTTCTGCCTCTGAGCACAGTTGATGTAATTTCTCCCCCTTTGGGAGGGTGACAGCCAGGAGCCAGAGCCTCCTCAGAGCTGAGGAGGAGGAAGGTCCCCCCCGGGCTTCCTGTGGGGACAGCCTGGCCCTGGGCGCCCTGCCAACATGGTGGCTGGCCACCGTGTGTGGGGTTCCCCTCATGGGGTGCCAGCAAGGGCATGGCCAGGCTGCTTGGCCAGATTCAACCCTCCTGACCACAGAATGAGTGGGATACTCATGCTGAGGTCTTGGCCTGGGTCACATGCTACCCTCAACCCTTTGATCATCCTTTTGGGGAAACCCAGTGGTAGAACAACAGGGAGACTCTGGAAGGATCCACCACCACTTCCTGTTTCTCAAGGAGCACACCCAAACCTCCTCAAAGACCACTGGGTCTAAAATAGTCTCTTCAGAGGCTTCCTTTTCTTAAAACGGCTACAGTGTAGCATTCCTTGAGGGAAGAAGTGGTATGAGGGCATTTTAACCCTGCAAACGGATCTAAGGGATGATAAAAAAAAGGTGGCAGGGGGCGAGGAAGTGGGCAACAAGTACTTTACTGGGTAGTTTTTCAGGCCTTAGGAAGGGCAAGAAAGGAACCCGGCCAAGTGGGGAGGACCTGATATCCAGAATTAGTGCAGCCTTAGTTTGGGATCCTGCTGCTGTTTTCCTTTATGGGAAAGCCCGCTTGGCCAGTTTAGGGTCATGTTACCCTTCCTCGTTGATGACCCATTGGGTCATCTTGAGCAGTAGTCTTGTCGAGGTGGCATGCAACTCTTTCTGCAGAGGGAGCAGGGGGGACTGGTACCAGGAATGGGGACGAGCTTCAGCAGGTACCCACACCAGATGTGGGCTCCAGCGGGAGAAGCCGCTTCCACAGCAGTCTGCCCTCAGAAGTGACTCCCAGTGCTGGGCCATTCACCACTGGGCAAAATGACGGAGCTGAGGGCATGTGATGGAAGGTGGGGCTTCGCAAAAGGTCTAGGACATGGAAAATGATACTAGGCAAACCTAGGTGAAGGATCCAGAAGAAAGAGAAGAATCTGAGCCCTCAAACTTTGAGGAGGATGGGGGGAGCTGTGTGCCGAATGAGATGGGCAGGCCAGGAAGAGGAGGGCCAGAAAATGGGTTAGAGTCCCCAGCTGGTCTAGGGAGCCCTCTGAGCTTCAGACTGGAGTTTCTTCTGTAACTAAGAGAGTAGCCATTTTCAAAGCTTTATCTTGGCAGCCCAGTCCACGTGGGGTTGGAGAGTAAAGGAGGCAAGCTCCAAGGAGAGGGTGATTTTGTCTTTACCAGCTGAGTGTGAAGCTCCAAGGAGCTCGAGTCTCTGCAAGGGATTCTGGGAGATCTGAGGTGTCACATGGTCATAGGCAAAGTTGGCCAGAGACATGTCTGTGGGGCAGTCATGAAAGCCATGGCAGACGTCCTCTGAAGGAGTCGTCCTCTGAAAGCAGAGAGAGCATGAAAAAGGAAAAGCAAAAAGAGAAAATAAATCACTTCTGCATTTTGAAAAGGCAAACTTAGGACATCGCTCAGCCCTGTTGGAGGACTTACCGTGTCAAACAGCGTGTCACTGTGAATGCTCAGGAGAGACACACCAAGGTCCTGAGAGTCATAAAATGAGAGTGTGCAGGCTGCCTGGCAGCCCTCTCCTGCTACTGGTGTCATACATTCCTCGTACATTCAAACCAGAGAACTATTTCCTTCTCCAGCCAGGTTCTCCAGGCTCAGAACACATGTGAGGAGTAAATCCTAGCCTGGCAGACTGGGGAAAAGACCCTGGGCTGGGAACTGGCGGCTGCTGAGACTTGCCAGGGAGGAAGAGGCATTTGGTTATTGTCAGAGATAGGCCAGAAGTAAGCAGTCCCATCTTTTTCCGTGCAGAGAGCTGGAAGAGGAGCGCTCTGTGGCTTCTTGCTTCTTCCCAGCCTCCTGGGCTCTCCCTCTCCCCCACATGGAGAACAGGTGTATTTCCTGTCCCCGTGTCCCACCGACCACTGGGCTCTGCTTGGAACCACTGTCCTCAGTCCCTAATCCATTCTGGGCTCCTGTCCCTCATTCACCTGTGCTGCCCCTGGCTTTTTATCCTGTTAGAAGCCTGCAGCATGAATGGGAACAAGCTTCTTTTTTTTTTTGGTCCTTTTAACTACAGAGAAGCAGGAGGTACCTGTGTGTCCTTCACCAAGGAATATATTTTTAGATGGCTTCCAAATGCATCTCTTTTTTTTTTTTCCTTCCCAAACTCCTAGATTTATTCTTGGAAGCAACCCCCTGCTGCTGACTTGACTTCTCTTCTTGGCTGCGCCTAAGAGGACTTCTGAGCCAGAGTCCGATGTTACCTGTTTTATGATGGGGAAGGACACACAGTTCTGCTTTGCAAAAGAACATTATGTGGAATGCCCTTGTGTCAGCTCCCGGTTGCTGCAGGTGAGGATTTGTTGACCGATTTTCGACTCACTCTAAGCTTTTTGCATATGGATTTAAGGATCTTAAGCAAATACACAAACCCCACAATATGAGTTCATCACTCCCTGCTTAAATATCTTTGATGGTTTTGACACCAAACCCAGATTCTTCAACCCTCCTTCAAAGGCCCTTCATTATTTAACTGCAGCCAAATTTTCAGGCTCCCACGTGTTCCACCATGACCATGACCATGACCATGACCAGGATAATGCACACCACCTTGTATCCTTCCTCCAACACTGGCTGCCAGCCAGGGCTGCACTTTCTTTACCTGCCGAGGCCCTCCGCTGGGAGCCCGGCCCTGCTCCATCCTGGTCTCCCAGGCACCAGCGTTCCTCTCAAGTGAAGTTCATGGTTCCCTTCTGTGTTTTCATGCTCGATGTTCATCCCTTTACCAGGACATTTAGCAAGGTGCATTTAACTGTTTGCTCAGGTCTCTCCTCCTCAAGTGGGACTTCCCCAAAGAAAGGGGCCATGTTCCTATTCTTAATTTTAAATCCTAAGGATTTAGGACTCTGGCCAGAGCAGGCGCCCAGTGAATATTCAATGAGTAAAATGAACAATTCTGCAAGAGCTGCTGTCCCTTAGGCATTAGAAAATTAGTGCTTTTTCAGTGGACACACATCCATCCCTCCCTGCACTAGCAAGAGGTTTGGGAGGGACGCGTCCCTATCATCCTTCCCTTGCCTGGCTCTCTTTGGGCCAAAGGGGCCAAAATTCCAGGGTGTTCGCTAATTCCTTGCCTGGTGATGTGTTTCCTGTTCCTAGCTAAAGGGAACTCTATGCCATTGTGTACTCTTTCTCTTTTCTCTCTTGGAGGACAGGAAGTGGGAAGCGAAGCCTCTGCTCTCTGGTGTAATTATTCTATAATTGTTCTATCCCCTCCCCCACTGCCTCTTGCCCTTCTTGGCTCTTGCCCTCTGACATTCGTTTTAGAGGTGGTGTGGTTCTTTCATATCTGAGCCTTTTACAGAAAGCTGTGTCACATCCCTTTGGAAGCAGGTGGAGTATAAATAATAAATTAGGGAGGAACATACGATCTGGTGCTCTTCTGATGCTGCACAGGGGCCTTGCCTGCTAAAGCAGGGCAGAGGAGGGGCACAGCACCTTGTTTGTGGGGGTGTCCTCCTGGTCCGCTGGGGAGCACCCCCTGGATTCTTGGTCACACGAGAACAGAGGCCTCTGTCACCATTCCTAGCCTCACTAGCTGGACCTAGGGACCTCATCCCTTGGCTGCGTTACTCTCCAGAGCATCTCTCACAAATCCCAGAGAACCGGTCCTGTGAGGGTGGTGACATCATCTTTACCGCGCAGTGTCCGCCCTCACTTGCCTCCCAGGGGCTGTGTAGGAGATTTTGAAAAGGAGGGGTGATGAGAAAACGGTTATGACTCAGAGCAACCCTTTTCCATGTCACCTGTATGGTTTTACATACAGTGTGGAGGGGGTCAGGAGCTCCAGCTGAGAAACCTGTTCTCTGCAGGGTGGCATAAACAGGACGCCGTTCCAAGTTGGAGATGAGGACACATTCATCAGGGCTATGTTATATGTGGATGAGTGAGCATGTGGAACCTTCCAAGGAGAAGTGAAAAAGAGAGTGTTGTCATGGTGTTTCTTTACCTGCTTTAAAAGCTACCATAACTCTGGGTGCTGGGGTGGCTCAGTCCGTTGAGCATCTGACTCTGGTTTCAGCTCAGGTCATGATCTCAGAGTTGTGAGATTGAGCCCCGGGTCAGGCTCCGTACTCAGCAGGGAGTCTGCTTGAGATTCTATCTCTCCCTCTGCTCCCACAGCTTGCCCTGCTCACCTCCTAAAAAAAAAAAAAAAAAAAAAGGATAAAGGGTTGATCACAGGAAGTAGACCTCAAGCAACAATGGTAGCTTGCCGAGAAGTCCACCCAAGGCTCCTGTCTCTGCTGTTAGGGCCTGGGTCACCACAGGGCAGTCAGGAAGACAAGCTGATGTGGAACTGGTGAGGAAAAGGACACACTGGGGAGAACCAGCGAGGATGAACTAGAATCCATGAGAACCAACTGGCCTTTGTCTGTCTCTCACCACCTCGAAACCATGGGTGACCTGCCGGAGAGGCTGGGATTCCATGCTAAAGGGCCACACGGGCATCTGGCCTTGTACTCAGGGAAGATGAAGGAACTGCAGTACTGTTAGCAAGACAAGAGGCTTAGAACCGCTCCTAATGCACCTAGAAAAAGAAATTAAGAAAATGGGGAAAATCAAAAAAAAGAGAAAACATCCTTTGTTTTTCTGAGCCCATGAAAAGTTGCTTAACTTTACTCACATTCAGGAACATGGACACTAAAAACAGTGCAACTTTCACCTACAAGGTTGACCAAACTTAAAAAGATGGAGGCCTTCCAAGGGTGGTGAGGGGACGAGGAGAAGAGAAGTCATTCTAGGTGTTCTAGACTGACTATGTTCCTGCCCCCATTTTTTTTTAAAGATTTTATCCATTTATTTGATAGAGAGAAAAACAGAGTGAGAGTGTACAAGCAGGGAGAGGGGCGGAGGGAGAAGCAGCCTCCCTGCTCAGTGTGGAGCCTGATTCCAGGACCCCAATATCACTATGGGAGCTGAAGGCAGACACCTAACTGACTGAGCCACCCAGGTGCTCCTCCTCCCCAAATTATGTTACAACCTTACCAGTCTCTGTGTTGGTGTTAGGAGGCAGAGCCTTTGGGAAGAGACTACACTTAGATGAGGTCATAGGGTAGAGCCCTCACCAAGGTAATTAATGCCCTTACAAGAGTCACAAGAGATCGTGTGTCCTTTCTCTGCTTTCTGCCATGTGAGGATACAATGAGAAGCATCTACCACCTGCCACCCTGATCTCAGACTCCAGTCTATACAACTGTTGTTTATAAACCACCCAGTTTATGGTATTTTGTTACGGTAGCCCAAGCTAAGACATTGATATCCCCATGAAGGTGCCGTTTTTGAGGGATTTTCAGAAACATCGATACTGAAATACGCATACCTCTTTGTGATAATAACCCAACTTCTTGGAATGGAATGAATAGAAATCATGTCAGATTTTAAGGATAGAGGCTCAAGTTTATGAATTATAATCTTGTTAACACAAGGACAACTGAGTACATTATGCTACATGCTAGCGGTGTTGATAACATTACTAAGTCCAATACCGCTCTTACTGGGATATCTGGTTAGTGCAAATGAGATTAGCAATATACATTTAATGGAAACAGCGATTCCATATTTGAAAAAAATTCCTACAAAAGAGAAAGTATGGAGGGGGGACGTGTCCATTTGTCAACAGCAGTGGCAGTGTGTACATGCGTGCACGTGTGTGTATGCCCGTGTGTGTACAAGAGGAGTAGAATGCCCAGAGGAAAACAATATGATATGTAGATACTGATTATGTCATGTGTGCTGACTCCAGAGACCTTAGTATCTCAAGAAATGTGTCCATGTTAGATTTGAAGACTTTGGGTGCTTGCACATTCTTATGGGAGCCATTTCTATTGGGTCTTTATTTATTTTTGCTGGGGTTTTTCCCCTCTCATGAAACAATCCCTCTATTATGCCACCTTCTGTCCAAATGCAACCACCAGCCCCACTCCTGTAGCTAATTCCTGCTCATGTATCAAGACACAGCTGAGGGCCCCCCACCCCCGAGAAGCCTTCTCAGAGCCCCCTCCAGCCCCGCAGTCTGGGGAGGGTGCCACTCCTCTGGCTTCTCAATGGGCCACACGTATCCAATCATGGCATTGACCCACCAGTTCACGTTCATCTCTTGATGTGCTCACTTTTCCTGTCCCTGGAACAGCAGCATACAACATGACAGATATTTCCGGAAAATACATTGCGTGTGTGTGTGTGTGTGTGTGTGCATGTGTCCATTAGAATAATGCCATGACACCGAAAAGCCTAGTGCTAACAACAACCTAAGTAAGGAAAGTCTCTATATTATTAGGACCCCACTGTATTCAAGCATCCCACTCCTCACCATGTCTGAATGCAATATGTAGATTGAGATTTTTCTTGACATCTGGTGTTCCCATATTCTGGGGAACATCAATTTTAATAACACGAAGAATAAAAATACATTGAGCATCTATCAGGTCACGTTAGCCACGTGGAAGGTCGTGTTTGTTTCAACACATTCGGGCCCCGGAGACGGCTTACAGAGCTGACGTTCACCCTAATGCTCTCACACGTGGAGTGGAGATGTGAAAGCAAGCTCAGTGAATCTGGACTTGAAGCCAGAGTGGACGTTCAGAAAATCTGAGAAAAATCCAGTACTGCCTACCTGTGTATGAATCCTCAGGACCATGTGAACACCACAGAGAAGGGTCCCTGTCCTTTCAACCCTGGCTGTGGTGCTCTATGTGGCAAGGCAAGATAGGGGAATGGCTGCCATGTCTTGAGAGCCATTGTGAGTCAGCGCTTTTCCTCAATTATTTAATGATCTCTGAGAAAAGTTTTTTTTTTTTTAAGATTTTTTTTTTTTTACTTGTCAGAGAGAGTACACTAGCAGGGGGAATGGCAGGCAGAGGGAGAAGCAGGCTCCTCACAGAGCAAGGAACCCTATGCGGGACTTGGTCCCAGGACCTTGGGATCATGACCTGAGCTGAAGGCAGGTGCATAACCAATTCAGCCACCCAGACATCCTAAAACTTACCTTTTTGAAAATGAGGGATTTGGGGCATCTGGGTGGCTCAGGTCATGATCTCAGGGTCCTGGGATCAAGGCCCGCGTCAGGCTCCCTGCTCGGCAGGGAGCCTGCTTCCCCCTCTCCCTCTGCCTGCCTCTTTGCCTACTTGTGATCTCTCTCTGTCAAATAAATAAATAAAATCTTAAAACAGAACAAAACAAACTTGTTTTAAAAAAAAAGAAAATGAAAGATTTGGGGCTCAGAAAGATTAAGTCATTTCCCCCTATCACCCTGAACATTTCAGTGCTCATTCTTGAACTCCCAAGTCAGACCATGCTCCCTCTTTCTGTCCTTAGATGGCACTTGACAAGTTTTCCAGAGGCCAGTGTGGAGACTGATCTGCATAGAGTCTCCTCAGAGCCCAGGTACGCTATAATTGGGCCAGGCAGGATCGCTTCCAGGCCTCCCCTGACATCAGCCACCCCAGCCATAGACCCCAGCCCCTGAGCTCCCATCCTAGTTCCAAAGCTGAGCATCAGAGAGGCTGGTCAGTTTCTGCCAAGTATGTGAATAGGTAGTAATATACTCCGGCAGCTCAAGCCACCTTTCTGGAGTGGCCAGCCTAGCCTCATGTGTAGATGCTAGGAAAGCAGCAGACTCTGGGACTAAACCAGGACAGGGCACTGGAGGCCAAGAGGCCCCGGACAGACACAGAGAGTACCCTGCTCCTTGACTTTCTAAGTTCCGAATTCCAGGCTCTCATGAGCCCAGTGAACTCCGGCAGCCAGTATTTGTGATAACCCCATGTCCTAATAACAAACTGTGATTTTACTTAATTGAAGCTTGACTATATGTCAGTTTGTTAATTTGGTCCCCAAGTTGTACCCTATGTCCAGAAGGTTCAGTGCCCCCTGATTGACCAGTGCTCTGTGTAAACTGCCATTAATCACCATGCTTTCCAGAAGATTGGCAAGGATCATTTGGCTGAATGATGCTGCCTATGGTCCTACTAGTTCTAGACCCATTACAGTGGCTCAGACAGTGGTTTCCATTTCCCATCTCACCTCTTTGTGTGCCAGTATGTGCTCTCCCCCTCAAACAGCAATTGTCCCAATCCTTAGGGGATATGGATATTTTCCCATCTCTATATTCAGAGAAGCTTTTGACTCTAAAGTCCAAGCCTGAGTTTTCCAGGGTCCATCTGCTGAGGGATGAGTACTCACTACGAAGGAGGACATCTTTCTTTTGAAGATTCTGGGGGAAAGTCTTTGATCTAGCTTGGGCCACTTGTCCACCTCTTGTTTTGGGAAGAGTAAATCTTAATTTATGGCCCCACCAAGATCATAACAAAGGGGACGCCAACTCTTCAAAAAAAAAAAAATAGAAGGATGCTGTTATTAAAAAGAAAGACAAGGAAACATGGCGTCCCAATGTCCACCGCTACCTGAGGCTTTTATGCGTATCCTCTGCTCATTTTTACCTGGGTCCTTACCATACCACGGCAAACGGGAAGGTTGCTTTGTTCTCTCCCCATGTATCGCGCTGAACTCATTTCAGTCCATTTTGACCCGCATTAAAAATGTGTAGGCTGGGGTTGTGGAGTTCCTCCAGGGCCTGCCATGTCCTTTCCCATGAGCTGGATCCCACGAAGTCCTCATGATGACCGCCGTGCCTGTCAGTCTTCTTCTGTTGGTTTGGCATCTCATGGGGTTTTTTTGTTTGTTTGTTTGTTTGCTTGTTTGTTTAAAGATTTTATTTATTTACTTGTCAGAGAGAGAGCACAAGCAGGGGGAGGAGCAGACAGAGGGAGAAGCAGGCTCCCCACTGAGCAGGGAGCCCCATGTGCAACTCAATCCCAGAACCCTGAGATGATGACCTGAGCTGAAGGCAGACATTTAACCAACTGAGCCACCCAAGGTGCCCTCATGGTTTTTTTTTTTATCTTAGTGAAAAGTCTTCAAGTTCTGGGTTTCCCTCCATCTTCCTGGGCAACTATCCCATCCCAAAAGGCCATTATTAAGTGTGTTTCGAAGACCCTAAAGACTTATACCCATTCTCCTCAAAGATCCGGAAAGAGACACAGCGGTATTGTTTTTAGCGTGAAGAAGTTTCCTCACGGAATAGCATGCTTACCCAGACTCAGTGATGGCAAAGAAAGGGTGTGTGGGGGGGTCTGCCGCTGATGAGAGGGGGTCCGTTACCAACAGTCCTCTGGCCCCACCGCCTTCTCTGGGCTCTCCCCAGCTCTTTGCACAGATGTGGGGAGAGAGTACCCACGAGCGAGGACCTTCACAGGAAGCCGAAGCCTCCTCCCACCCTTGCCCACCCACGGACACATTCCAAACTTCTTTAAAACAACATGATGATTTTCCTCTTCAATTTTTGAACAAGTGAAACTTGAGGATCGGATGCCTTATTTATTTTAAAATCATTTCCTCTTGACATGAGGGATAAATGATAGAAACTGGGACCAGCGGAGGTGTCCCTGGAAACAGCCTTGAGCTCCTTGAAGGATTCCTGACCTGCCGGCCTCCCATCATCCCTGCAGACTCCCCCTGTCCCTGCCACCTCTAGACTCTGGTGATTTGCCTCTGAATTTGGGCAATGGATAAGCCTGCTAATTCAGGCATCCTCTGCCAGCCTCCATACCCCGCCACATCCCAGAGATGGATGAAGTTCCAGAATAAAAATAAACCTAAAATAAACGGTATTTGAAAACCTTGAAACAGATTAATTTAGACAGGGTTTGAAAAGGAGTGGGTTGGGTTTTTTTTTTTCCTTTAATGTCTTTGCAGGGATTTGGGGATTTTTTTTTTAATGATAGAGCAAAAAGTTCAAATTCTCTTCCTTTAATTTCTTACTTCAAATTGCCGCAGAAAGTAATGAAGGCTCAACTTGGCTCCGATATTTTTCCTTTGTGTAGAGCGGGCACTCAATTAATGAGAGGACACTCGGGCTGCTGGGGATGCAAGAGTTTTTCTACCCTTCTCGCTCCCAGTGCAGGGAGAGGGAGAGGCAGATATTAAACACCGTTCAAAAAAAAAAAAATTAAATAAGTGAAGAGGAGTCCTGGTCCTTGAACTACCTATAAGAGATATCGTGTTACATTTTTTCAGGGTTTCCTAGGTAACCAGTTCCGTGTAAAAACGTATTCTTTGTCTTCTGCTCTTTGCAAAATTGTTTGAACCATCATATCTCATAAAAGGTTGCTTCACAGGCAATTTGAACAGCATTTAAAAAAAAAAAAAAAGCTTAATCTGCAGTTTGCTGCACCAATGAAGGCGATACACCTTTATCCAAGGCTTGAATGCTTGATTATATTTGCTGCAAACGGATAAGATTATGCCATTATTTCTGAAGCGTCTGTGAAATCAAATCTTGTTGTCTTTCCCCTCCAAATCATGAGTCTCCCCCGCCCCCCAATATACCCAAGTTGCACTAAAATATCTCCTAAAATAGTTTTAGGAGATTCTTATCAGCACTTACACAGCAAAGCATCAACGAAGAGAGAAATAAACCTCTCTTTCTCTCTCTCATATTCAGCACGCGTGGGCTTGGTCTCCAGAGCAGAGACTTTCTGTGTGTCCAATGTCACCCCCACCAGGTCAGAATCCCCCAAGGCCATTTCTGCTGCCTTGGGTCAGCTCTGATGTATATTCCACTATCTTTGCCTATTCAGTGGGTATGATGGTTTTGCAAACAGTGGGGGTACTTGAGTGTGCCCTGGGGTGGGGAATCTCTTGAGGGGCAAGGCTTTAGGATATTGGAAAGTTTGATTGCTTTTAACATTTGAAACTTCAGCTCCTAACTTTACGTCCTCTGTGAAAAGCCCCCGGAAAATAGGATGAGTATGTCCCACAGTGTGGATGTGGACACGCACCTATGGAATATTTGGGGCATGGGCTGCACGTCGCTGTCTGGGTTGTTGGAAGTGTCGCTAAGGAGTTAGTCTGACTCTCATCCCTGGTGTCATTAATCACGTGGTTCCTATGGTGTTGGCTCTCTTTTTGTTTCTCATAGGCACTCTTGGTCCTGTTAAAAAAGCATCCCCTAGCCCACCTTGTCTGAGAAGACCCAGGATGATTAAAAACACTGGCTATGCGTTCACCCAAATGTACATCCTGGGTCCGCTAATTACTAGTTCCCCGAATGTAGGAAAGTTCTTCAATTTCTCTGTGCTTTAGACACCTTATCTTTCAAATGCATGTAACAAAGGGTAGGATTTTCATTAAATTTAAGGAGCTAATGCTGGGGAAACAAATAACCTGGTGTTGGGCTTCTGGCGGTGAGCGTGGGGTCCATGCTACAGCTCTTATGACAAGCGTGGTAGTAATTTTGTTTCTGTGTGGATGTGTTTGGAGAGTCAACCCTTACTATCTTATGTCTGATGAGGAACTTCGTTTAGCAAGTGATTTGTTGTGCACCTACTGTGTGTGTGTGTGTGTGTGTGTGTGTGTGTGTGTTGTTCCTGCCCTTGATATGCTAACATTGAATGGAGAAGCAAATCTTTCCACTACATATTAGAGGTACATATTAGAGACCTTTATGCATGGGGTACTTTGGGGGAGGAGAGGAGAGCCCTGTACTGCCTAGGAGTGCAGGGAAGGCTTGCTGGGGGCAGGGTACCTAAACCAGGTCTTGATATAGTACATGCATTAGCTGATTGAGTTTTATTTTTGTAAAGTGCGTATATGTGTCTACAACACGTACGCACCGCGCAATGAGATTTATGTGTTCTTGTGTGTGCAGAATGAGGCAGGCTGCTGATTTCCTACAGGATCTGCTCGCCCTTGTGCTTTTAAAGTAGTACACAGGGGCGCCTGGGTGGCTCAGTGGATTAAGCGACTGCCTTTGGCTCAGGTCATGATCCCAGGGTCCTGGGATCGAGCCCTGCATCGGGCTCCTTGCTCAGCGGGGAGCCTGCTTCTCCCTCTCCCTCTGCCTGCCACTCCACCTGTTTGTGCTCTCTCTCTCTCTCTCTGTCAAATAAATAAATAACATCTTAAAAAAAATGTCTTAAGCTCTGGGGACGGGAGACAGGGACAGGCTTGAGACTAAGTGAGCAGTACTCCCATCCAGACCAACTGCAGCTGAGATTGGAATCGCTTTGGACCCAGACAGGGCAACTGACGGAGATGTACGCAGGGAGGAGGGTGGCGAGTGTACCAGCTCAAGCAGCAAGTCACTAAGGAGCTAGGCCATCCAAGGACACCTGGCCTTATGTACTGGAGGTTGTGAGCATACGCCTCATGGATGAAGGGGGTGAGTGACCTTTCAGTTTTGTTGTTTGCAGTGCATTCTGGGGTCCATTCTGGAGGCCAGAGAGTCTGGCCTGGAGGGAGTAGTTCAGGTCAAGCAGACAGGATGAGTCCTAGGAAGCAGGCGGAGGCCCAGTTCGGTGAGGGTGCCCGCTGTTCTCCCCAGCTCCGGCATCGGGGAAGGGAGGAGGAAAGAATCACTCAGGTGCAATACAAGTCCCAGCTCCCACCGTGCTAGCGTTGTGTGGCTGACGGGGCTGCATGTGACAAAGAGCCAGACTCTCAGGCCAAACTCGTATTTGTTTGACCAGGTCCGGCTGGCGGCTTTTGTTGGCAGATAAGGAATATTTAGGGGAGAGGGGGAAAAAAAAGAGAGAGATTTTCATTATCGGCAGGATGGGGACTCCAAGTCTTTTATTTAATTTGAAGATTTCGAGGACTGGGATCTTGGTTTGGAACGCCAAGTTGGAGGAGGAGGACACAGCGCAATTTTTGAGTTTTCTGAGTGCTGGTAAACATTCACCTCGTATGACTTTTCCACACTCCTATGAGGCAGGCAGGGCAGCAGTGACTTAAATTGACTTTGCAGACGGAGAAAACTAACCAGAGGAGAGTTTGAAAGGCCGCCCCCCGAGAAACGCAGAGGCCAGTTCAGACTGGAAGCCAGGCCCCAAGACTCACAATGTGGGTGCTTCTTTCTAAGCTCTTTTGTCTTGTGACAAAGCAAAAACTCTAAATTGCCAGATTAGGGACAACTATTCCTAGCAGCCTCTGGGGGCCGGCCTTTGTGGGGGGGCTGGTCTTAGGGTATGTCCCCCTCAAGATCCCCTCCCCCCACCCCACACTGAGCCCTGTTCTTCCCTGGGCTCAGGCCTGTCTGGCGCTCTGGCCAAGTAATTAGAGAGGATCTTTCTGGGTCACTCTTTCCTGAGGACAAAACAAGCCCTTTGGTTTCTCGATTAGAAAACTAAACAGATTGAGTGACAAGGAAAAGTTTTTGATCTTGCTCTTATAGTCACCTAATTAAAATGAGATGCAGATGCTGAACACCTAGTAATTTTCACCTCACTTACTTGGGATCCAATTACAGCCCTTCCCTACTGACTTACACTGTTTAAATTACAAAGCCAGAAGGAAATATGACTATTTACCTATTTCTGTTCATACATATAAGTCTAACACATTATCTTTTCTCTCCAGGCAAGAAATGTGATCACAGGTCTTCTCTTCACCCTAGAAACAGAGGGGGATGAATCCTGGTTCTTAAATAAAATTAAACACCAATAAGAACTTAATTCAGCCAGCACCTATGTCAAACTTCAATAGACTGTTCTGTTTCCCACACACCAAAAAATATATACTTTCCCCAGGAATGTTCTAGAAGGCAGGTCTTCAGCACGACTTTAGCATTTGGTGTGGTCCTGGAATGCATGCTTTGGCATAGAAAACTCACTTTTCAGAGTCAGTTGGTTATTGAATGGCACTCTTCAGATCAGGGAAAATCAAATGTTTCTAAAGGGTTGTTACCTTTACTGAGTACATAATTGATTAGGTAGCTCTGTGTAGCAACTGGAATTACATATATATTTCATACCAAAGTTATCAAAGTTGGTGGCAACCCAGCCTTTGTCTTTACTAGAACACATTTTTGTGTACTGGTAAAAGGTTTTGTGGGAACAGGGCTTCAACTGGCAAACAAGCAAATGAACCTAACAGCAACCAACCAACCAAGCAGAAAGAGAACAAAGGAGTTCTAAGAACGGCCGTTTTCCTCTCCTGCGGAGTGATGTCTGTGTGAGGTTATCTGTCATGGCGGCTGGTGGAAGATGCTGGCTTCTTCGCAACACTGTAGCAGAGTTCTGTGTGGTGACTGGATGGGCCCATCTGTCCCCTGGGCAGCAGGGTGGCCAGGCACCCTGTTGCAGAGAAGATGGTCTTGTCTCTTCTGCAGTGGGTCCCCTCACACCAAGTAGCTTATTAATAGTGGGAGGGCCAGTCTGGGGCCATAGCAACATGGAATATGGACAGTGATATGGAGGAGGAAGATATGTACCTAGGTAGAGGCAATCTCTACCTTTCTGTCTCTTTCTGGGCGAGTTTGCTAGCTCTCCACCAAGTTATCCCACCACTGACATCAGAGAGGAAGTCCCAGTGTTGAGTTGCTACCCTAAGTGACCCATGGTGCCAACTTGAAAAGACAACAGTGATATTTCTTTCTTACCTCTTCCTTTCACGCTTCCTTTACCTCCATCTTCAATGAAGGGAAGGGTGGACAAATTCTTTACCCTTGCAGGTGTAGGACACTTCTTCTCTGTTCTCAATCAATCCTATGTTCCCTTAGACGTTTCTTAAACTTCTCTTGTGATGTGTGCAGCTTGAGTAGGACAAAGAAGCTATAAAAGGTGGCCTTTTATCTCTTTTTTTTCCATCGAGGGTCTGTGTCACTGCCCCAGAAGTGGCGGGGTGCATCTCAAGAAGGGAGGTCACTGAATTTGGCTTCGGTTCTCCCTTTTCCTGCTTTGTTGACAGTTCCTAATAACACTGCTGGCCTCAGGACTTTGCAGACGCAGGAAGGAAGAGATGTATTCTTTAATGATGGAAAAATCTTAGAGCACAATGCCCTTAAAATAGAACGTGTGTGCCTAGCCTTTATTTCGGGGCCTTTATATTGTTGTAATCATCCCTCCTGGGAAATGCTGTGGGAGGCTTTTCCCCTTTGGTGAAGCCGAGTGCTGGTGTAACCTGAGGTGTCCCCAAGAGGACTGCAGGGCTGACGTCAGCTCACAGGTTTTTGAAACATTACTACATTTTCATGATGATCCGTGATCCAAAGGATTCCTTCTCTCCTAATCCCAGTCTCTGTAAAATGAGGACGATCGTACATGGGCTAACCCACCCCGACGAAGCTGTGAGGAGAATCAGGCCAGGTCATGGACAAGATTAGGTCTGCAATCTGTAAGATGCTATCTAGGTAAATTGTCATCTTGCTTACCATCGGAAGCCCTGCCTCTGTTGGGTGGTACCATTGCACCTCTTATTTCTTAGAAATTAACCTCAGCCCTACTGTTGAAATTCACGTTTTTGCACTATGCATGCAAAAATTTCAGTATCCACACCAGAGAACTGACACTAAGTTTGCCGAGGGCGGCTCACAGTCTTACCAACCCCATAACACAATGAGGGCGATTGTCATGATGGGCGGGAGAAAAGAGAGTGATGGGCTCTCACACAGAATTTCCATCATCTGGCTCATCCTAGGACCCCCCTGGGAATCCCACCTGAATTTCTTTCATGTTGGTTTCCTGGTATTTGGTATTGAGTCCAATGTCACTTTCCTCTGCTTCTTTTTTTTTTTGGCTGAAAGTCATAAATGAGAAATGCTTCTGATTTCATGGTTACCTATTTTTCCCCTTCATTAGCATCCCCTTATTTGGAAAATTATTGCAGCCCATTAACTAGACCAATGACTTGCTCTGGGGATGATGTTAATGATTCTCAAGAGAGTCTTCTATGTGAAAGTGATTAGAAGAATGAGAAAGTTGCTGGTCACCTGAGTTTATTGTCAATGGAGCCGGAAGGGACCTGTGTCCAGGCTCCTCTGCTTCCATTCCCAAGGCTGTCACTGATGACAGTGTATTTTCGACCAGAACGTGCTCAGGTGGAACCCATGTTTTACCAGGGAAAGGGGCGAAAGACCTTCCAAAGGGTCTACCTTCTGCAGACACGGATTCTGACCTTTGGGACGTTTTGGGTGTTAGACCCAAGAGGAGAAAGCCTCGTGATAAGCATTTGTGGGCACACGTCTGTGTGGACGTGTTTGCAGAGGGGGATGGGGAACTCCCCACGACTCAGCTGCCTCTCTCGATTTGCTCAAATTTCATTTCCATTTGCTAAAGGGACATCTGCACATTTTTCTGCCCAGCCACATTTAATGCACATCAGTGGTCACCCGCCCCCTACCTCCAGGCATCCCCGGGAGGCTAGAGCTAAGGATACACAATACTCTAAATGGAATATTGAAGATCCCCATCTGTCTGGCAGTCCCGATCAATAAATGGGAGCCCTTCCTTCCCAATTCTGTGCAAAAGACACGTCACCACCTGGGGTTAAGACAAGCGTAAGATGGGGGTTTCTAGGGGTCACTGAGTGCACGCACCCAGCTGTCACCATGCTCAGCCAGGACGAGGATTATGCCCTTAATCATGTTATTTTGTTACGGAGGCGTTCTTTTAAATTCCCCTTGCCCCTTTCCCTCAAGCAGAAACATACCAGTGCCTGTCATTGTAGGTGCCTTCTGGATACTTCCACGCTCAACATTTTTTTGAAAGAGCTTTTGTTCGGGCAGTTCAAACGTAGGCACTGGTTCTGGGGCCACGCTTCGTGTGGCTTTTGTCAAATTATAAGGCTGAACAACGAGACCTGTTTGGGTTTACTTGGCGTGGCACTTAAGGAAAGCTGGCGGGTCTCAGACGCCAGCTGTGACCCCCTAGACTTCCTAGCCTGTAGGCTGTATTGGGATAGCCACCCCTGAGGGCCCACAGCTCCCGCTGCAGAAAACCGCTCACCCTGCAACCAGCAAGCAGGCAAGCGAGCAAGCACAACAATGAAAGAGCTGCGTTATCTGAGGCACTTCTTGAATCTGAACGAGGACATCCCAGGGGCCCCAGCGAAAATGCCGGCTGCACCTGTTCGGTGCTTGTCACCCCTTCACCAGACCAGAACAAAGCTGACTGCAGCAAGAGCCACCACAGTGGGTATCAGGTTGCAATGCAGGGATGGGCCGGCTTCCAACCAGTCTGATTCTAGCTCCAGGCCCCCCTGCCCCAACTCAGCCCAGACGAAGGCATTTGGGGTGCCCCACCGGTGAAGGGGCAGGCGTGTTCTAAGGGCTGTGGGGGCATGGGGGAGGGCTTGGGAGGGTGGGTACTGGGGGTGTGGTCTTGCTCTAATGTCATAAATGAATGGGGAGGTATGAGACAATGCATTTGTTCTCGGAAGAACTGCTCTCCCACCAGCTCTGGGATCCGGCAAAGCCTTTCATTCACTGGATCTCAGCTTCCCCATTTTTAAGAAAATAAATTCAGATGAGCTGTCAGCATTCTTTCAGTTTTATATTTGGCAGGAGCCCAGCAGGGCAAACCCGTGGGTTACACAAGGAGAAAGAAGATCTTTGATTTGGCAAAAAGGGGGGGATGGTCACAGAGCTGATTTGGTTCTGTTTCCTAAAGAATCTGAAATCAGACGAGGAGTTTTTGCTTGCTGTGCTCCTACCTACTTGGCATGCTATTGGGTGCATTGCCTTGCGGCCCACGGCTGTTCTCGGGACCAATCCATTTTCCATATTGCTGCCTGGTAGCTTTCTAAAGCACAGACACATGGGTCTGCTGCCTCGTCTACTCCAAAGGCTCTCTGCTGCTCATCCGCTCAATTCCTAGTATATGTAACCAGGCCCCTCCTGGTCTCCCCTTTCCCAGCCTTGCTTCCAGCAGGTTCTCTCATAGACCCTGCTCCAGGCCCCAAAAACCTTTTGTCTCCCAATTGCAGTGCACCTGATGACTTTGTACACATCATCCCTTGGGCCTAGTCTAGCTAGGTCTAGCTGTCTAGAGAGCTCATTCCCTAAAGAACCAGCCCAGGGGCACCTGGGTGGCTCAGTGTTGAGGGTCTGGCTCTTGGTTTGGGCTCAGGTCATGATCTCAGGGTCCTGGGATTGAGCCCCATGTCCGGCTCCACACTCAGCGTGGAGTCAGCTTGAGGATTCTCTCTTTCTCTCCCTCTATCCTTCCCTCTGCTCATGTGCTCTGTCACTCACAAATAAATAAATAAATAAATAAATAAATCTTGGGGGGAAAAAAAAAAGAACCAGCTCAAACGTAGTCTTGTGCCCCCCCCAACCTCTGGGCCACTCCCTCAGCACTTTGTTCCTACGTCCTAGTGGCGGTTACAGAGAACCTGCCCGTCCGCCCATCTCCCCTTTTAAGGGAGCAGCTGGGAACTATATTCTAGACAACTTTGTGCCTGTCAGGCCTGGCCCTCTGGGTGGGACTCAGGACATGGAACCGGAAATACCCAAAGGTAACTGGATTACTGTAGGTGGGAACCATCAAGGCCCAACCCATAGCTTCCCCCATGCTAGCTGACCTAAAACACTGAAAATATGACTTCAGAAGGTCAAAAGTAAAATACTGTAGCCGACGGCTTATTTAAATACTGTTTTAAAAATACTCCAGAGGGGAAAACCTTCTCTCAGCATTTCGCAACGCTAGTGCACAATATAATAGGGTTCCATCCCAATATACCTCCAATCGTGTCTTCTGGGTTACAAGAGAGAAATGCTAACAAGGGGTAAAATCCAGCACCCTCCAGCTTATTAATATGTAAAAAGGCTGAAGTCACATCTGTGCAAGGATCTATTTTTAGTGGACCCTACCTACTAAAATCCTAGCCTTGATCTCTTAAACTATCAAGCCTACCATAAATGTTTGATGATGAACAAGCCTGTAAAAAGAAAATGGGTGAAATGAATAGAGGGAGTCAATGCGTGCCCTGCCTTTTAATTCCCGGTCTGCTACAACCCAGCTTCAGGCTGGGGTACAGGCAGAGAAAACACATCCATAATTTGAGTGGGGGGCGGGTAGAGTGTGAGTACTGCAAACAAACAGGTCTGACCCCATTGTTGTTTATGCTCTGGAAACCAGACGGAGATGGGGAAAGAGTAAAATCCAGCCCCGAGAGGGTGGGGTTCAAAAGGGAAAAAAGTAAGAGATAAATAAAAGCATTCGGGACCCAAATGGTAATGTAGAACAGTCTTGTTTTATTACTTTTAAGTAATAAAGAGCCTTTTCCTTGCTTTTTTTTTTTGTCTTTTTTTCCCTTTTTTTTCTTTTCTTTTTTTTCTGGTTTACAACATACATTAAGTCATGAGTCAGATGTTAGGGGATGTGGAGATGGAAGGAAAGTTGGCGACATCACAATATTTTTACAACTTTACAACAAATAGAAATTTTGAGTTTGTTGCATCTACCAGTGTCTAGCAAGGGTGGAAAGCAAAGGCACACTCAGGTTTATGGACCCTCCCCCCACACGCAGTGGGGGAAAAAAAAAGAAAAGGGACAAAAATACTTGAATGCAAAAGACCAGCTCAATACATAAGGGCATTTTAGGGAGAACAACACAAGTGATGAGTTGTCTGGAGGTGGGGACGCAGGATGGAAGTTTTGACACAGGTCTCCGTAAAAGTAACACAGCTGAGGCAATGATGCCCACCCGTGGGGACATGAGAGTGGGTGCTGCCTGGTCAATACTCTTGGGGGTCAAGCTTCAGAAAGAAGGGGAAAAAACTATGATCTCAGTTTCTAGAAAAGACTTCTTCGCGGTTTCAGGGTACAGAGTTCACAGGGTGTGAACAGTGATTCCGCTAACAAAACAGAAGGGAAATATAACAACACAAAATAACACAAACCTACCCCGAACAACAGCAAAACTGCGAGGGAGGTTTGTAGGAACAACAAGCTAATGTGGGAGTCCTCGAGACACACCTAGGTCTCACTCTGATTACTGAGGTACCACTTTTGCACCAGCCAACTCAAAATTGTCCCCAATAGTCTTTCTTTAAAAGTTTTTTGTTTTGTTTTGTTTTGTTTTTTAAAGACAAGACCAAACCCAGAAGATCAGACTGGAAATAAGAGACAAAGATGCCACCAAATATACCGTTTAACTGTTTAAAAACACAACAACCTCAAACAATCCTGTTTACATTATGTTGACAGTTCTTTTGTTCATGATAGAGTAAACAATAGTCCCCTCTGTGTGCTTGAGCTAATGAGAAGCAAGGGGGGAAAAACACACCCCCACCCCGCCCCGTACAAACAATAACAAATGAATGAAGAAATTTGTTAAAAAATTAAAAAATCCTCTGCCCCAGTCAATGTTTTTGCAGCATCCATTGTGGTTGGCTTTGTACTTGGAGTTACTCATCCATCACAGCACGGACCAGTCCGCCTGCATCTACTTCCACGTCATTTTTTTGTGTGCTGAGCCCACGGCTTGGAGACCCCTCCCAGGTGCCCCTCAAGCGTACACAGCGTGTTCTCCAGCCAGTGGACCCAGCAGAAATGAGGGCTGGGACGCTGGTCCCTTCTTTGCTGGCCAATGAGGATATCACCGTGTTGAAATGATCTGAGAATGCCAGGGAAGCAGGGAGCTCTGGAGGGGGAGAGAGCGTGTATTGCCACCCACAACACTGGTGTCCATGCTCAGGAGCACGGCCAAAGGGCGGTTGGAGTTGGCACGACTAGAAGGAAGTGTGAATTGGAGGGTGTGCTGCTGCCTAGCTCTCCCAGGAGGCAGGCTTCTAACCACCACCACTGCATTCTTCTTCCATCTGCGAGATGCTAATCTTCGAGGGCTGGAGTGGGGGTGGGGGGAGGGAGGGTCAAATAAATATCTGCATTTATTTCAAAAGGCGGGGGAAAGTTTATCATAACGACAGTTTACAAGTGTACACAACTCAGGGTGTAAGGCACAAATTTACATGTGGAAAAGAGGCTATTCACAGATGTAACCCCACGAAAAACCCGTGTGAGCAAACCATTAATTTATGCAAGGTAGCAGCCAGCATATTAATTAGTTCACGCCTTTAGTGGATTTTGTTTGCTGTCTCACATGCAAGGTGAAATGAGATGGGTATCACGAGCTGGTGCCTTCACAGAAAGTAAGAACCACTGACAAAGCCATGTTGGCAGCAATGGGGCGCGGGACACGTCATTCTAAAAGTTCCTCTCCCGGTTGCTTTAGAAGCTAGGATCTGGAAGGGCTTTTAAACTAATTAATTTTTTGCATGTTATAGGTCAGAGACCTGACCAGCAAATCAACTGGTTGATTTAAATAAATATTCCCCTCTCAACTTTTTCCTTTAGCTAGAGATCAGACAGTCCAAACACAAAGCTCAGAATTGCAGCTCCAACTTATTTACTCAGTGAATTTATTGTAAAAATAAACTCAATTATTCCAGTTAATGGATTTCCCGTTAAATAGTTTAACTTTCAAGGGGCTTTCTGAAGAGCTGTTCATAGGATGGTATGTGGAAGAGTCCTTTCCTTAAGGAAAAAAATGCGTGAACAATAAATAAAGAGTTACTTGCGTTAACGGTCACGTTATTTCATTAAAAGAGAGGAGCAGAAATCTATGACATAGTTGCCCAACATGGCATTCATCTGCTAATAACAGAAAGCTGTAACACTGGTGGGCGTTTCACAGTATCTGCGCATAGTAAACTTCTGCCATTGTTAAAGTCTGAGTTAGAATTATCAAGGAATTCTTTATTTTTAATTTTTTTTGTCTTTTTAATTTTCATGATTCTTAAAAATGTGTTTGTGGTTTGCAGGTGGAACGCCCGCCCTGGTGGGCAGCGCCCCGTGCAGTCCTGAACAACAGGTCGCAGTCATTGCTCCGCTGCAGGTGGGGGGGTGAGGGTGTGGGGGTGGGTGTGGGCGGGGCGC